>VZRH01004767.1:175105-191510 GCA_013397555.1 Urocynchramus pylzowi | reverse complement strand
GGTGGGTTTTTTTTTTTTTTTTTTTTTTTTTTTTTTTTTTTTTTTTTTTTTTTGTAGTAGGTTTCATTTTGACACAAATCCTTTAGAAAACAAATATCCTGCTGTGTCTTTCAGGTAAGTTACATCAAAGAGGGCACTTTGCATTTAAGACAGTAAAGTTTGCAAAAGTTCTTAGTTCTTTTCAGATTTAATGCTAGAGATTTATACTTGCCCTGCAGAAAGCTCAAAAAAGCAAAAGTTATTTAGTTTTGTGGTAGAATATGCCTTTTCACCTGGCAAATGTAAAATTAAAAAAAAAAATCATACCTTAAAATATCAGCTTTTCCTTCTGGCTATTTATGGTGTTCCATATTTCTATCTAGTTACCACTAAGTACCCTACAGAGTAAACTTTTCAGAAAGTTGGGAAGATGTGAATGGTGGTCCGACAAAACTGAAAAATTACAAGTCAAACATACAGGACCCTTGCTAAGAAGCTTTACAAGTACCTGTAGGAGGCTCAGATCAGTCCTTAAAAGAGTGATTTCTATAGAGATTCATGTTACATAGATAGCTAAATCAAATCAGTTAATCTGATTTATGCAAAACATTTGTGGAGTTGGAGGCCTGTAAATTGACAGAGTTGAGGAAAAAAAGAAGGAGATTGGAGAACTGATAAGCAGAAACCATATGTTTTAGTTTAAAAGTGTGGATTTTTTATCTTGTACATAAATGTAGATCCAACTGTAAAATTGGCCTGTGGACTGGAATTTTTTTGGCTACAGTACGTGTGAGGAGTCCGCAAAAGACAAAATTACACATTTTGTACATGCACATGAAGTCATGTGCATGCACAGAAAGAGAGGCTGCATTTTAATTTATAAAACACTAAGGAGTAGCTTGTGCATGTTATCAGTATTGGGTAAAGAGGGGGAAAGCAAAACTGAAAATTATCTTTTGGTCAACCTGGCCATTAAAATTATGCATCTGTTGTTTTTCTGCTGAAACCAGTAGTTTAGTGGGATTTTTACAAAAAGGAAATGTATAGTCCTGCATATTATTGTACTGTTAGTGGGTTTTTTAAATTGCAAGTGACTTCTTGTACTACCTATACATTTTATTCTAGTAAGCAATGACATGACTTGCTCTTATGAATAGAAGACTTGCTCCCTGTTAGAAGATTGTAGTGACTGCTGCTAATATTTATCCACTCCCTGTATTTACAGCTTTGAGGAAACTGGAGTGTCAGTGGGCATTCTCCATAGCCATTAGTATACTTTTGGTTTTCAGTTCCAGTCAAAAAAGACATGCCTTCTTTTCTTTCTTCTTAGTTTGTGAGACAACTAAAAGCTAATGGAGAAATTTTTCCTGAAAATTAATTTTTGCAATTATTCCAAAAGAATGCCACTTCTGCATCAAACCTCAGATAACTTTGTTAGCAATACAAGGTGGACCTGGAAGGTACTAATCAAACCTTCCTATTCATAAGTCATTCAACAGATGTGCATGGTGGAACATAACAATCTGAAAAAGCTCCTAACTCTACTTAACCTCCTGTACTACACAGGATGTGGGTTTTTTGTTCTGCAGCATTTAGCAGAGTATGTGCTCAGAATTCAACATATGTTTAGGTTCCTAGTTCAGTGAAAATCAGTTTCAGTATGTTTTTAGGTATAATGGGAGGTTTAATGAGAGGCAGAATATGGTCAGTTCAGTCATATAATTGGGTTATAGCTCAGCACCATCAGTGGTCATTACAAGTTCAGAGAGGTCTCTTTCACACAGCTATGGATTACCAACTTGTGCTTTCTATCTCTTTTCTACTTTCTTTTAAACTAATGATCTGTGTTGGAGCATTAAGGGTACTATTAGTAAAGTATAATACAGAGAACTCTTGTATTTTCGGGAGCTGCATAGATTCTGGAGGCTAATGGTGGAGGACTGATTTTCTTTTTTTTTTCTTCTAGGTATTTCTGGGAATGGATGCTGGTCTGTTCTCCCATGGAAACCTCTAGAAGAATGTTCACTAAGGTATAATGCAGCTAAATACCTGGATGTTAATTAAGGATTTGATATATGAACTCAAGGTTAAGTGTTCTCAGTAATACTTCTTTTTGGAATTTCCTTTTCTTTTTTTTTTTTTTTTCCCCACATTTCCTCCAAATCTGTTTTTCCCAATTTCATATTTTAGATTTGTATTTTCTTCTCTTCTTGCTTGAATTCAGTTTAGGCTTGAGTATCCCTATTCTTCCTCGTTTCCAATTCTATGTTTTTTGTTTGTTTGTTTGTTTGTTTTTGAAAGAAAAGAATGCTGGAAGGCAATCAAAAGGGCATTTTCTTTGCCACCTCCTCTGACTATGTGCATGGCTTTGACAAGTAGGAAAGAAAACCTACAGAATGTCCATGGCATGTGAAATGTACCATAGAATGAATCATTTTCAGCAGCCTTGAAAGTGAAGTGGGAGATGTTCTGATTGGAACTGGAACCATCCACCTACTTCTGTTCATTACATTGACACTGCTCTGTTCTCTTCTCTGAACTCTGAGAGTTACTTATCCACCCACATGGTTAATCTACAGAAACCATTCTGAAAGGTTTGTTTCTTACCCTATAATCTTTTATACTTTCTACCCTTTTTGTGTCATCAGCTAATTTAGACTGTTTTTTAAATTAAGTAATATATGTTAAACCATATCAATATAGGGTTTGACTTAAAGCTGTAAATTCTAAAAATTCATATTTAAGTAAATAAATATATATTATAACAAGCATTTTATAAATAAAATATGGATTGTATATAGTTTGCTGTGAGAGATTATAATTAAGTTTTTAATTTCACATTTAATATTTAAATTATTAAAAAATTGCTTTCTTGCTATATTTTTGTTATTAAATGGTTTAATTAATTTTAGAAAAAAAATAGTTAATGGTCTTTAATCTTATTTTCTCTAAAATATTTCTTTCCATTTGGTAAAGACAATGAAATGAAGTATTAACAATTTCAGAGCAGAAGAATATTAGCTGTGCTTTTGAGAAACAAAAGTGTGAAATCTCCTGTATGTGGCATGTTTTGTATTGGCTTTTTGGTAGGTCTGTCTTCTTCTTTTCCCTGTTCTCCATTTTTAAAGCAACTTTCCACATAAAAAGAATTGCAGCATATATGATGTTCACACACTCTTACTTGCCACAAATCTGCTAGTTGAAGTTTTCACAGCTGCTGGGAATTCCATGTGTTGTCCATCTCCCCTGCACTCTGTAGCTGTGCCTGCTCACCAGTTGTGCTTCTGTCCCTGCTTTCCATCTACATAATTCATCCAGTCCCCAGGGCCAGCTCATTCTACCTGGAGTTGGTTCATCACAGCAGGCAGTCCAATGTATTATAAACCAAATTCCTTGTCCCAAAAAAAACTTAGCAAAGCAAACCTGCCCTAATAGAGAAGCAAATTATTCCTGAACTTCATGCTATGATGGTTGTGTTGCTCCTGTTCCTTATTTAGCAAATAGGGTGTTTCTGCATGTAGCACATGAGCAGTTACTGACAAGCAGACAGTCCCCAACAAAAGGTGTGATGGAGTTTATAAAGCCTCTGACATAATTTAGTGATTGATAATTTGTGAATGCTTTGTGCAAAGGGCCCCTTTGACATCCCCTTTCCCAGGTGCATTGACTGATGGATGTATTTTCCTGAGATGGATGCAGATTTGTTAAAGCACTCTTTTACTTTTTCATCCCTTTCACATGGTGTACAAGGTTGAGAGAGTAGATTAATATATACTCAGCTTTCTAATTCACTGTTTTTTCAGGGAGAAAATGTACCTAGATGAGTTTGCCTCTGACTTCTGAATAAGCAATTTGACAACAAAAGTTGTGGACAGCTAAGCACATCTGGAAGACAAGTGCAGAAATTATAAACCTGGTGCTATAACTACATTCAATCTATCCTACATATGTGCCAAAGCCTTCCCTCTTCCCTTGCTCATGCTTTCATAATTCATGGCTGTAATTCACCTGGGTGTCGCTGGTGCTCTGTCAATGTTTAATTGTTCTAATTACTTAATTATCTGCTCTGGTGAAGTGGTAAAGCCTTGACATTTCACATTTTCCCTAGGAATATGCATCTGTGGGCTATATCAGTCTCTGTATTTGGTAAATACAGGGAAAAATAACTCAGTTAATCCAGTTTTTCAGTTGCAAAGTCTACACTGTTACTGATTCCTTACAGTGGGCTACTGAGGTCCTTGTTTTCTCAGCCTGCAAATCTTTGTGAGAGGTTTCCTCTTTAAAATTAATCTACTTAGTTATGAATTTTCTGGTGAGATGGGAAGGCTAAAACGGATGTGTCAAGTGATATTTTTGCAAGCTAATCCAATTAAATTTGAAGTCACTTTGCACTGGGTTCCTTTGAATGGCAAGGGAGAAGCATGGCCTCATCAAGCAAGAAAGCTATCTTGTTTACAGATACTGATGTTCAGAGATCATAGTGGCAACTTCTGAGTGACACTTCAGGAAGAACTGTAATAGATTATGTGATTACAACTTTGACTTTAGAAAAAATGACAAAAAGCATTTTTCTGCAATAAGTAGGCTTTTGTTTCTATGTTGTGGATTTTACTTGCAGAAGAAGCAGCTTCAGTCAAGTTAAACTTCTGTGCAGTAAATGTTTCTGTAGTAAAGAAAAATGGAAGAGTTGAGGATCCTAAATGCCATTTACTGTTAAGAATTATTTCTTTAATGCATCTTTTGTTTTTCTTTAACTTCTCTGAGAGTGGTAAAGAAAATCTTCAATGTTCGGGTAAATGTTTTTTCATACCTGGGGGATGCCAGTTGATAAATGGAAGGTACTAAAGAAAAATGCTTTATGATGTAGCTATTCCTTCAGTTTTTGAAATAAAATTACTCCTGAAAGGCTAGAGAAGCCTTTGTGTTAGCTTTGTATGTGGAAATGAAAAGACAGGTAGAATATAGTACAGTTCTGCTAATAGCAGTTAAATAATGCCTGTGCTCTTAGTGTAATGGGACAAGTACTGCCAATTTTCTGTTTTCTTTCACTGGATGAAAAGGAAGAGGATAATTTTATTTAATCAGGTGGATTTATTTGGATGAATGCATGAAGGGAATGGGGTGCAAAAAGCAGTGCTTTTTAAGAAGAAGGATCAACAAGCTCTGTTCAGCTCCTTGGAGAATTTCAGTAGGTGTAACTACCAGGATTCATGGAACCAAGTCAATAAACTCCTGAAGACAAAAGTCTCTCTCTCCCTCCTTCACCCTTTACCTCCATATGTAAAGAGGCAGCATGCCTGTTGTAAAAATAAACACACACTTTTGCCTCATGTTAGTGCCCTGTGTCATTCAGAGAAAAGCCATTCTTGTACTGATGATCACAGGAACAAAGCTACAGAAGCAGGAATAAAGCTGCTTATTGTGAGGCCTTGGTGTTAGAAGGTCTGCTGATTGTTTGGACAAGATAATTCAAATATCAGGAGAATAGGTAATGCCAGAGAAGAAGCTGGAAAACACGGTATCTATCAGCCTTCATCAATATTGTTTTGATTTAGGCCCAAGGAGCATGTTTCTTGATGTGAGCATAATTTTCAAAGTCTCACTAAGCAAGTGTGCTTTCTTGATGAAGCCCTGGGCTGGGATTGGCAAATGCGCACTTGCAGCTTATCTAAGCCATTGGGAGATTTGCTGAAAGTCACTTACCACCAGTCTATGCCACATTTTTTTAATAAGTAAAGGCTTTATGTATTGATATGTGAATTACCTTCTAAAGATAGTATTTACATATTAAAAGTCTATATTGAGATGTAGATATTGCTCTTTCCACAATTTATTACATTTAAACAAGTACCTTTAAAAAAAACGCCAACAAATTCTACAGTTATGTTCCTGCTGTAAAGCTGGGATTTGTTGAGAAACACAGAAGATAAAGACATACTTTTGGTATTTTTATTTCTAGACCAGTGAACCTGGAAGTGCTTTTAAGTTCCCTGCTAGATCAGGGCAAGTTTTACTGGATGCCAGTCCTCATCTTCTCTGCGCTTTTATTTTTTGTGGTGAAATGGCTCATGTGCTTCCTTCCCAGCTTTTTCTCCCAAACTTGTTGGGGAAAGGGCTGCTGAAATTTGCTTTTTAGAAGAGAACCCTTTGGGAAGTTTCCTCCCAAATCTGTCCCAATCCAGAACACATACATAGCTGGAGTTTGTGGTTTTGTGACACAGTCAAGCCAATGAGACTCTTTGTGACTTCTGAAGGTGGTGGTCTTACCTTAGGTGCCCTCCTACTACAGCCACTCTGCAAATACTCAGATTCTTGTCTGATCCCATATGAAGTCAATTACAGGAAGTTATGTCAGCATAAAACTGTTCAAGTTCTCTTGCAGTTATTCTTTCTTCTGGTTCATCGTGTGAAATTGACTTATCCTTGGAATCCATTTGAAAATGTAGCCCACCAAGAGAAAAAAAAAATGCAGGGAAAGGCAGTTAGCTGCATTTCTACATTCATTTAGTGGCAAGATCTGTGAAGGAAAATATAATAATAATGAAGAAGTTATTGAGTACTGTTCATATTTTGAAACAACAAAAAGAAAGTTTGTAAAATTTTTTATTTTTATATGTGTTTGTGCTTGCTCTTTGGAGTGAAACCTATGTGCAATATCTTTTTAAATAACCTAGAAGGAAACTGAAGATCAGGAAATTTGTCATTGAGAGTGTAGTAGGCTATGTACAAGCTTTAGAAGGCATTTTTTTTCCACAAGCTTTGCTAAGGGACTTTTTCCTTTGACCTTCCTTAATTTTCTCATTTCACTGTCTGGAAATGGTTTGGAAGGATGCAGAGTTGTTGGTTCTTTCTGATGCTACGTTGCTGTGAACTGCATAATGCAAACACGTGTATCTGCATCTGATGGAGCAGTGGCACTAATGGTATCAACAGCAGCACTGTGTTCCTTGCATCGCTCCCTTCTGCCAGGTGTGGAAGAGGAGGAGGAGGAGGAGGAGGAGGAGACAGTCTGTCACAGGCGGGTTTCTGCAAAAGAAGAGACTGTGAGGAAAAGTGGTAGGGCTTCCTACACAACCTGATCTGTTTTCTCATGGTGCCCACTCCCACACTGCCTGGTGTGTTCTTATTAGGAGCTGTCTGCTCATTTCCAGTGTCTGTCTAATTCCTTAGAGGATCCTATTAAGTTGCATGGGTAATGCAAAAGCCAAATTTAGTAACACTCTAAAAACAGGATGAGTGCTAAGGCAAAGGATCCTTCTCATACACTGTGTACCAGGTAAACTCAAACTGTGGCATAGCAAACTACTTTTTTTCAAATAATCAGAAACAGTTTTCTCTGGGCCCAGTAACACTGTATGCCCTGAGAAGATCCACAGAAGTATGTGTTTTTTAAAAAATAAAGTCCTTGATCCCTACTCTTTATCACAGTTTGATAGACTCCATCTTCTCCCTTGCAACAGCTTTAATTTGTGCTTACCTTAAAAATAATTCCCAGAATTTTCTTGCCATATTTTGCCCTCATAAACTAACCAAACATAAGATGTTACTTGATAACAGGATTAACTTCAGAAAAAAATATTAAAAATATTTTGATTTATGGAGGATGTGTAAATGGTTGCCAATGGGTGTCATTTATTTTCTCTTGTGCTGAGTGTAGTAATAATGAATTTCACTGCTGGTTAGAAGTCCATTTTATGCATCTCTACTCTTGACAGGATTCAATTGACATTAAATAAATTGACAGAATTAAATTTAACTTTTTTGATATTTTTGTATTTTAAGAAATTTTCCTTTTTTTTTTTTACAAGTTATGAAATGTTCAGCCTTCACTTGCACGTGCTCAGCAAGGCCAACGCAGCAAATGTGTCAAAGAAAAATCCTGCTTTAGGGTAGCCCTTATATGTGCCTTCTCTCTCTGCTTCTTTCTCCCCCTGCTCTCTTACAAATACACTCATATGTGTGTACTGGAGATGGACTCCCTTTTCAAAAAGTTGAAGAAAAACAAGCTGAAGCCCAAAATGAGTAGTATGCTTTTATACCACTGCTTTTTACTTCCATAATTTAAAATGTTTGAATTAATACTGTGAGACCAACTGGAGGAAGAAAAAGAGTAGTGTATTTATAAAATGGGGTTTATGGAGGCACCAAAAAGACCTTAAGCATAATCTGCATTGGCCTTTACAGTGCTGTCACTTATGTTGTGCTAGTGAATTTCACAGCAGTGCTGAGTTTTATTATGTATGTAGTTGAGGTTTAGTAGACTAGAAGGAAATAATTTAAATGATCAGGCTCTTTTTGTTAGGAGTTTTCCTGTTTTTCTTTGACATGCCTTGTTATTTGTTGGTTACTTTTTTTTAAGGACAGTAATTTTGTTAGGTTTTTCTTTTCCAAATTAATAATCTTTCCAGTTTCTTTGAGTATGAAAGCAAAGTGTTGGATTTTCATTATAGATACAAACAAATCTGGGAGAAAGCAAATACTTTGGAATAAAGCCCTAATTATTATGGCTTCATATTGCAAATAAAAAATGTGACTTAAACTTTTCTTTCAATGATGGCACAGAAGCTGCACTCTGAGCAAATGCTTAGATTTCTGGACTTTTGGGGAAGAAGTAGTCTCTCCTTCCTTTCGGTTTTATGGATAAACTGACTGATGGCAGTATTAAAATACAGCTGTTGAGCCCACCCTTAGAATCACAGAATTCTAGAATAGCTTTGGGTTGGAAGGGACCTTTTTGAAATGCATCTGCAGATAGGGAATTTTGCAGAGTTGTCATGCAGTTTGTGAATTCCTCATAGCAGCGGCTGGGAAGCAGACGCTGAGATGTGTGTGTCCCTCTGGCAAGGTGGCAGCACTTCCAGGAAGAGACACTAGTGCCTCTGATGCTGTACCAGGAAAAGATGAAGCTTCCAAAGACCTCTTAGACACATGGGATGAAAATGATTTTCTCAGATCAGACAGGCAAACTCTGATTTGGCTTCATTTTAGGTACTTTGTGTGGTTTTCTTAAGTGCTGATATGGTAGTTTATGACTTGGAGCTAGAAATGTGTTCCTGATGAGAAAGCATGAAAAAATTTTAGAAGGCAGTGTTTTTCTGGTACTCTGCTTCTGATACTCAATCAGACTAATTAAATAAATTCAACTTTGCAGCTTCTGATAATGTTTAGAAGGAATTAATTTGCTTCTCTCCTATTTGTTTTGAAATTGTTGTCATCAGTGATGACTTCTTGTATTGGTTTCAGTCATAGAAGTTAATATTTAGCTAAGATCTTGAACATGTGGTGAAGATCTTAATGAATAATTACACTATTCTACCCAGCTTTTAAATTGATGTGTTTGAGAATCACTTATTTTCTTTAGAAAGAAAAGCAAAGCAGATTCTTGCTTTTCCTTTAACTTGATGTCCTTTTCTGTTCCATTTTAATAGATCACCTCTGCCATATTACTTTAACTGACCCAAATGAAAGATTGTAATATGGTATTGAAAGCAAGGAGGTAGGTGTGAGAGGAATTAAAAGATTATTAGCATACAGCAAGTCACTGGAACTGAAGATAGTTTGCAACCATTTCCTTGATTGTCCCTTTGGGAAAGAACCGTATCTGTTTACCTAGCGTGTTCTCAGCTCAGACCTCTTAGGATTTAGAGGATATTGAAAACAGCAATGTGTGGAGTCCAGATATATGCTAGAAGGATAAGGATGCCTGTGTTTTGCCATAGGAAATGAAATTATATCTCAATCCTGTGCACAACAAGCTATTTATCATGCTCAGAAAACAGCAGTAGGTAACAAACTTGAAACCTTTGCAGCTAGGAGACTGTTTATATATCTCAAAACCTTTTTTCTTGTGAAGAAAGGATTCTCACCTTCATGTCATGTTGCATTGCAGTTTACTGTGGGGTGCTGCAGTGATTTCTTATTTTAACTTGTTGCATTTTATCTAAGGGTAACTGATGTATATTAATTTTATGTGTCAAATTATACAATACAGGTCTGAACCCATAAGTTTCTCTTTTCTTTAGGCTGTTTAAGGTGATTTCTCATTTGTTATGAAATTGCTGGTCCTTTTAGTGAAAAAACATCTAGCCTTATTGGGGATCCAGTGATTTCTTTTTTAAATACTTCAGAATAGGTCAGCTAAATGGAGTGTGAATGGGGGACAGGGCTGAGGCTTCTGGTCAGTCAGGTATGAGGAGGATGTTGGACTCCGTTCTGATTCTGAATGAAGGCATTCTGATTTTTAATACCTGTGAAGAAACTCTGACATAAGGTATGTCTCTCAGACAAAGATGTTTAGAGGTAATGTTGCTATGGGGATATGTGGGGTCTTGAAGAAGATCCCAGGCTAGGCATACACAAGTTTAGTCTAGTGTGACAGAACTCAAACTTCTGGGGAACGGGCCCAAATCCAGCTCTGTGTATGATGCCACATAAGTTCAGGGCTGCTAAAAAAGGCCAGATACTACAAGACCACTCAAAATAATGTTGCCAATATTTCTAAAGGCAAAGTAATTTATTCCACTGGAAGGATTGACTCTAATTAAAATAATAATAACAACAATAATAATCATTATTAATAATATTAATCCTTGCTAATGATGTAGGAGATGGCATGAAATAAATAATAAATGCACTTCTTGTACAAAATTGTTTCCATTATCCTTCATCTTTTGTGCTATAAAGGAACTGGCTTTGTGCATGTAAAGGTTTTAGCTATTTTTAGTAGTAGTAGACAATCAGTAATAACACAATTATTGCAAGTTTTTATTAATAATTTTCCTGCAGGAGACTCTAGTTACGTGTCATTTATTAGGATTAAATTTTACTGTCTCCATCCTCAGAACTGGTTATAACTGTGCTAATAGAGAATCATCTTCTAACAACTGGTAGCTCTATTGGAAGTGAGTAAAAGAAAGAGGGATGGTTCCATTTTTCTCCTAACACTTCTCTTGGCCATCCCAAGAGAGAGGAAGACTTAGACAATACAAAATACAATTCTGGCACGTACATAAAATCCCCTTTGGTTTTGATTCATCCTTTGTTATTCTCGTCATCACTCTTTTAATCGTTGATTTTTTTATAATAGGTATTTCATCAAAATCCTAATGTTTTTATTGAAGATGATTATTTACAGTGTTGCATAATGATTTTGTGAACAGTTTAAATTTCTGTGTCTGTGTGTGGGTATGATTTTATGGTTTTTTGTGGGTTTTTTTTCTCTTTTTTAAAAAAAGGTGTGCTTTGTACTCTAGTAACTTCATTCTTTCCATATAGCTTAACTTTTGACAACTGCAGAAATGACATTCCAAGAATGAAGGGAAAAGGAAAGCTAGTTGGATTTTGACAAGAATGGACCAACCAATAAAAAAAAAAAATTTACTTTCTTTTGACATAAATGTGTCAATTTTTGAAAAGTATTTGACTGTTGCCAAAGCTAGACAGATATTAAAAGCTTTACATTTATCTGACTCTCAGAGAGAATTGAAGTGAACTTTTATTTTAGGTTTGTCCAAACAGTATTTTCTTTCTAGCTTTTATCTTAATGAAAGATTTTACACTATTTTTACAGTTGGTTGTAGTTTTTCATCTGAAAAAAGTTTTCTCTTCAATCTAAGAAGATGCCTCCCTGTGTGAGTGAAATTTTTTTTAACCTTTCCTTTTCTATTTCCTTCCTTGTGAAAATGGGCATTTTTCACAAAGAGCAAAAAATTATTAAATGCACATTTTCATGTCAAAGTTTGATTAATTTGCTGTAATGAGAACAATTCCCTTTTAGCTCTGCTTCTGAAATCTAAGACTGAAGGAACAGACTTCTTAGCTCTTCCAAATTTGTTTCATAAATGCATTGGAAGATTAAGATCTGTGGTGTGTTTGCCATGTTTTCTGCTTCCACCTAAACTGTTTGGAGAGGGAATGCTGCTGTGGATTCTCTACAGAAATATTTATACAGATGGATATTTCACTGTCTAAAATCCTTCAGCTGTATATTTCTCTATATTCCTTCCTGCTATTTTGAGCTGTAATTTCACATATAATTATAAAGAATGTAAATTAGGCTCATCATGGGCCAAATTATATTTTATTTACTTGAACTAATGTAAATATAATGATTTTTAAATAGGTAGAAGGCTGAAAAATATTTTGAAATATATCTGCAATGTATGTTTTAACATAGTGTCAGTACACATACATAAGCAATTCTACAATAAATTCAGATGTTAAAATCCTACTAACATTACTAAGATTTATATTGTAATGCTGAAGCCTTCTGATTGCTTTAAGAAGATTTATGTTTGGTCAAGTTCCAAAAGATAATTGTGCCATTTCTGCCACTTTTCTTCGTCATGAGGTTGCATAGAATTAGATCAAGAAATACAATAATCAGTTTTATCAGAACAGAAAGAAATGTTGGATTTTAGTGAGCTGAACGTGTTACTTTACTTCATCTTTAAACTGTATAAGCTACAGAGAGAAGAAAAGCAGAGGTGGGTCAGTGGGAATTTCCTATTTGTCAGCACTCAGGTTTAAAATGATGCTGAAATGACAGCCTTGTCCTTGAATCCATTTTACTGCTGTTGTGCTTTAACCCCAGCTATTCACCAAGCCCCACACAGCTGCTCACTAACTCCCCCACCAGCAGGATCAGGGAGAGAATCAGAAGGGTAAAAGTTGGAAAACTTGTGGGTTGAGATAAAGACAGTTTATTAGGGAAAGCAAAGCCACGCACACAGAGCAAAATAAGGAATTCATTCACTGCTTCCCATGAGCGGGCAGATGTTCAACCATCTCCAGGAGAGCACGGCTCCATCAAGTGGAATGATGTCTTCTTAGGAAGACAAATCCCATCACTTCAAATGTCACTCCCCTTTGTTCCTTCTTCCCCACTTTATACACTGAGCATGATCCTATATGGTCTGGAATATCCCTCTGGTCAGTTTGGTGACCTGTCCTGGCTCTGTGTCCTCCCAGCCTCTTGTGCATTCCCAATTTCCCTGACAGCAAGGCAGTACAAAAAAAAAAGAACAGAGCTTGGCTCTCTGCAAGCCCTGCTCAGAAATAACAAAAGCATCTCTACAGTATTACTATCATTATTGCTAAAAACACAGCCCCATATTAGCCACTGGGAAGAAGATTAAGTCTACCCCTGCCAAAACCAGCATAACAACATATGCTACCCGTATTCTGGAATTGTGTTTTTATTTGATCACTTATGCTGGAATCATGATGCAATAGGGAATGTGCCTTCATTACCCTGAATATTTATGTTTCTTGAAAAATATAGCTGTATATAGATAGTGCCAACAGAGAGATTATTGGAGACTGATTTAGAGTGATATGGGTAATGGTGATAATAATCTTCTATGGTAAATCAATGTAGATTTTTCTTGTTGTTTTTAAAGGAAAGTTTCTTTTCTTTGATTCTTTGTTTGTTTGTAGTGGTTTTTTTTGGGGTTTTTTTTTTTGTTGTTGTTGTTATAATGTTATTTTTCTGAAGTGTCCTACCATTTGCTGAAAGACAGCCAGGAATCCATGCAGTCATGACAGACCATCACCACCAGAAGTGTGGAGTGCTGGCAATGTCCATGAGCAGTGAAAGGAAATCTTGTAAATCTCTTGATACGACTGCCCAGCATGTTTGATTACCTTTTACACTGACACTCCACAATCAACTTCAGTTTTCTTATTTTTTGGTTCTTTTTTCCCTTTATCAGTAGGAGTTTATACTAAATTTCCCATTTAATAAATACCCTGAAAGCCTCTGGGGAAACTTCCAGTCTCTCCTGAGGTAGAGCCACACACCTGACATGTTGTAAGGCCAAGAGGCTGTAAAGGAGCTCTCCACAGGCAGGCATGGATGGTGCACAGGCTGCTGTACCAGCTGTCGAGTTACAGTTCTAACTTCCAAATTTAAGGCACTGTGTCCCTACTTGCAGCCCTTTTTTCAGCACTTCATTCTCTTGGGAGACATTTTCCAGCTTTCCCAAAATGGCATGATCAGTGGACCTTGACAGCTGCTCCTTTAACAACTGCTGTGCATCTGACCACCGACCTTCTGGCTTCCTGTGCATCTGTTGTTGGTCAAAAAGATCAATCTAAGCATGTGGAGAACCTTACTGGATGTACTTTATCTGGCATTAATTAGCTCCTTCCAGTACAACTAATCAAATACACACACATACACAGGTCCTCTGTTACTACTAATTTTAATTAACATTTTTATAGTGATAGGCCATGGAATTTTTGTTATTAATTAGTGGAAGAGCATCTCTTGTGAATGCTTCTATGTGTCTGGCAAAAGAAAGGAAATTGTAAAAAGAGAGAGGGACATTCATGAATAAAATCTAGGTAAACAATACACCAAGACACCAAATCAAGCTTTTTTTTTGACGAATTTACCTTGAATACAGACAAATATCCTTCTGATTGTGGACTAAACAACTATAGACAATAGTAAAATATATTTATTGGATGAATATATAGGTGAAGGAAAGCTCTTTTCATAAAAATGGATTTATGAGTCTTGATTCTTCCTGGATAAGCAGAACAGCTTTTTGTCTGCCCAATTTTGCTGATGTTAGTCAGGCCACCTGAAATCACAGTGGCTAAGCTGAATGGACAGTGGACTGTGGAGTTCTGGTGGGTAAGACCCTTCTCTGAACTGTTCCCCTTTTCTCAGCTTTCAACTGCTGCCATCTTCTTTTTTTTTTGGCATTTGAAAAAAAAATAAAAATAAAGCTGGTACATCAGGATGTCTCACTATGTTTTATATTGAGGAGAATAGGGAAGTGTGATAAGAAGCAAATACTGTCCTTTAGATTTCCTAAATTGCCCTCAACAGTCTGTGACATTTTCTGTGACTATCAATTGCAATGTTCAGTAGCATATCAAAGGGCACAGGGTACCTTGAGTAATTTACTTGTGTTTCTGTGCTGTGAAATCTATATTCAGAATATTGCCTTACCCCTAGGGAAAAAGGGGAGAGGATGGGGAAGAAGCCCTGCAAGGAAATATTACTACCTCTACTTGCAGTTCACTAGAGGTTTTCTGTCTGTTTGGTTTGGTTTTTCAATGAACTAATCTGCCCTTGATCCTAAGACTATACAAATGGATTTCACAAGTCATAATTTGTATACATAACCTACTGTCTATTTTAATCTCTTATTTAATCTTTTATCCACCTTCTTTTTTTCTTAGTTTTAAACCTCTCAATGTAAATGTAAGGATTTGAGCCTTAATGTAATAGTGCTCGCATACTTAGTTTGTTTCTTTGTTTTTTTAACAATCTTGAAGACTTTCCTCTGTGTTTCTGACTGATTCTCATATGAAAAGATTAAATATTCAGAGAAAGATGTAGAAAATATGGCCATATGTGGGGTTTTTTGTTTGTTTGGTTGCTTTTTTTCCCGTGGGATTGATTTTTATTGAGAAATAATCCTTCTGTTTTTCTTCCATATATATCAGGGCTTACCTCTAATCTTAGAACCCAAAGCCTCTAAAATTGCTTTAGATTTATTTTTTAATTTTCTTTTGCAGATTGGCATGGATTTCTAACATCTGATTCAATATTACTTATACTGTAGTTTTAACCTTAAACATCTGAGAAAAATGAGTTATGTTCAGAGTAAAATTTATTCCTAAAAAAAATTTATTGACATTACTTTCATCTTCTGGATGAATTGATTCCTTTGACCTTTTTTGTAAATTTTGTTACAATTGCTGGGTAAGGTGGAAGGAAGGAGAAGCTGTATTAGGTGAAAAGGTAGATAACCAATATTTTTGCAAAGTTTATTTTGTACTGTATTAATGTGGGAATGAGCCTAGTTGAAATCACAGCATTTTAATGGATACAAGTTAAGAAGAGATCTCTGAATGAAATCCAAGTTTGTGATCCTAAAAACCACAGCAGCAGACGTGGCCATAGGCTTCCTGCTGTCCTAGATGCAGCAAACTGATCTTAGTCCCTTGTATTTATCTTCCTCATTCTGCCTCAGCCAAAACAGAAACACCTTTCTGCTTCTCATCCAGAATGTGCACTAACTCACCTCTTCAAACTAAAGAATTTTCTCTTGTTCCCACTTTTGTGGTTTTTTTCTTTCTCTCTCATGAAATACATGAACATCCCTGAATATTGAGTATCAGCCCAGAGCTAGAGTTTACATAACATAATTCTTTACAACTTGTGGGCAGAGCTGCAGCAGCACTGTACCCCGTGCTGTCCAGGTGTGCAGTGTCCCTTGTGGAGCAAGACAACACATTGTCCACTCACCTTTGGCAAGGCTTTCCAACATAAAGGATTCTGTGACTCTATGAAATAGTACTAAACTCCACTAAGTGTGCTGCTGCATGTTTTTGATATCTTTTCTTTTAATGTAACCATTTACAATTATGAGTTAAATCATGTCTGCTTGGTATTTACTGAGAATAT
>VZRH01004767.1:151408-175002 GCA_013397555.1 Urocynchramus pylzowi | reverse complement strand
TTTTGGAGTTTTTTGACAGGTTAGTTTAGAAAGATGGTCCCAGTGATGAAAAATGCCTGTCAACAGAAAAACTGGTTATATCCTTAATGGCCCTAACTTCAAACACAAGGAAGCCTATTAAGAAAAGTGCTGAAAAAAGAAAGAATTTAAATCTTTAGTTCAGTTTGATCTTAGTAAACTTTGTAAAAAAATTTCAGAAGCTTCTTCACCTCTTCAAGAAGCTTCTAAGTATCTCAAACTTTTCTTGGTTTCTGGAACTACTTTTCAAAACTGACATTTCTCCTTGGAATCTAAGCCGCTGTATGTTTCCCCAGCATCATGAAAGAGCAAGATAGAACAGACAAGCAAACAAAAATATATAAAACTTAGTGTCCTACTTTGTGTTGTTTCCTGAATCAGTACAGAAATTAGCTGCCTCTTTGCATGGCCATAAAGCTAGGGGAAAAAAAAAAAAGATTAAATGATACACTCATAGGATATTACCCTGAATAATCTTTGAGTAACAAATCTTTATGAAGAAGTCATTAAGTTTTTGGAGGATTTTCTCTTCCATTCTGTTATTGTTACATTCATGTCAGTATTTTTAAAACTTTTTTTATAATAGTTTTAAAAACTTTTTTAATAAGTATTTTTATAATAACAAACCTTTAGGAGAGATGATAAAGATAATCTAATCAATAACATGATCAATATGCTGTGCTTCCTTTGTAAGAAGGAAGAGACAACCAACTTGTCTAGTTAAAGCCAGTGGCCAGGGTTAGTCAACATCAATTTCTGACTTGTTTTTACTGGGGATTTCTCTGCTAATTAGAGGGAGGGGAGGAAAAAAGTTGAAAAATCGTTTTCTGTGTCTTTGATAATGGGTCTTTATGGGTCTTTTGCACTGGGATTTTTTCCATTAGGTCAAATCAATCTTCATATTTATAAAAAAAAAAAAATTAAACCTCTGTTAATTCTGATTTTCTTCACAGATAATTTCTGATATGTAAACAGCCTCTGCAATTTTTGCCAGTGTTTCCTTACCTATATTTAGTGATATGCCAGAGAGAGGTAAAAGTGCTTCCCTTGAAAACCTGGGATCAGTAGGTGGTTCGGAGCTGATTAGGTGAATCTATCAGCCTGATAAATTCCCTTATGAAGTTTGGCTTAGAGAAAAACATACAAGTGGTGATGATGGGGAAGATATGTTACTGGATTTGGCTGCAAACAAGTGATAGGAGCCTCTTGTGTAGTTTTCATGCTTTCTTAGCAGTTTTTTACCTGCATTTTGGCAAATAGCTTCCATCCTCTCCAGCTCTTCTTGCCAGCCCTTCTTCTGGCTCATGCAATCAAACCTGTGAGCTCAGACAGGGCTGCTCTCTCTCCCCTCTAATCGTTCTGCTTGGAAACCATCTGTCTAATGAGTTATTGTAGTGCTTTTGTACCATGAGGAAAATAAGTGTGAAGCTGTTAACTTGCTATCCTTGGATGTTGTCCAATAGCTTCCTCAAAATAGGTCTAGCCCTTGCCGAATGGATTTTTCTCACCTTGTCACACATGCTATTACTGTTGTGTTACTTTGGTTGAACAGGTGCTGTGTCTACATGGTTACATCATGTGCAGCTTTCAAATTGCTCACTGACTCTCAGATCACTAAATTAATATCTCTTCTATTCAGCTTTTTAATGTTTGTCACTCTGCAAAAGGCATTTTTCTCTTGCTAGTGATAATTAGATACCTGGTTAATGTACTCTGTGTATCTACTCATTATTAGGGCTTAATCCCAAAGTGACAATACTGTCTCTGCTGATAAGCAGGATGAAATCTCCATACATATTCTACTCCATTAGCTTTCCTAATAATTTTAAAGCAATTGCTCTGAAGATTTCTGAGTGTGAGTCCCACAAAATGCACCATTCCCTGACCTCATTTTCCCTTTAAAAGGTGACGATTTTAACTTTCTTTTGCAGTCTTAGGCATCACTGACTTGTCCACTCTGTATCCAGTTTACATTGTGGGACGCTATCTGGAAAGTTTCCAGTTTCCTTGGTCAACAACAGGGTATGTGTGTACCAGAGCAGCAAGAATGAATGTGCTGCAGGTCCCCAGAGACACTGTAGCACCATCTGTGAAGAAATGTTATGGAAGAGGCTAATTTAAGTTCTGCTTTGGTTGGATAGACAAGAAAAAGTACCTGTCAGTATTTGCAAAGGTAGAGAAGATCAAAGACATAGAGCAGACTTCTGGAAATTCTTTAGAAGCAGAGGTAAGAATTTGGATTAGTTTCATGTTAGAGAAAGTACACAAGGAGTTCTGGAAATTTAATATAATGCAGCTTTACCATTAACCAGCAGGTGAATACAGGAGATCACAATCACAGAATCATTATGGTTGGAAAAGACCATCAAGTCCAATCTTTAACCAATCACCACCTTATCAACTAGAGCATAGCACTCAGTGCCACATCCACTGGTTTCTTGAACTCCTCCAGAGACTGTGTCTCCACCACCTCCCTGGGCAGCTATTCCAAAGTTTAACAATTCTTTCCACCTTTATTTACATCTGCAGTTATCACTTTGAAATGTTTATCTATCTATCTATCCAGTAGTAAATGTGCCAAAACACTGATGTTTTGTGTTAGCTCAGTTTTTCCGGAGTTCAAAAAAGAACTTTGAGACATTGCAGTGTTAGATATTAGGATTTTTGAGTAGGCTTCACAAAGGAAGATTTATATAGATATTATATAAATTACTTTCATGTCTTTGTAAAATTTACACTTTAAATAAATAATACTGCACATCACTGGGCATGCTAATAGGCTTGTTTCTTTCAAAACTTGACTCCAATTTATTTTTAGCAACATGCAGTTGTTGTGGCTGAATGTTCTTTTGCATCTAAATGGAATTTTTCTAAAAATGCTAGAGAGTAAAATTTCAAATAAATGCAATTCAAAGTGTGCAAAAATATTAAAATGAAAATAAAAAAGTTAAAGCTGAAATTATGCTTCCTGGCAATTCTATTAAAAATTTACTATGCAGATTTTCAAGTTTTTCAGACCTGCTACACAGGTTTTCAGACCTTAAAGAACCAATAAGCACTTACTCTTCTGAGTTGCTTATGTGAAAGTTTTCAAAACATTCATTAATTTGCTCTCTAAATCATGCCTGTTATCTTTCTGTAAATAGAGCCTTGAGGTAAGATGTTTGGCATCTCTTTATTGTTATCACTGCATATCCTGAATTTTGTTCAATTTTGTGATAAAAGGGACTAATATGAAGTGATGATTTTAGAACTCTGGAAAAAAGTGCTTAGCTTGGACATATCTTTTTTGTTATAAAATGCTGTGAGATGCATGCATTGCATGTTATCAAGAGCCTTTTGAAAATAGTTTATGAAAAAAATGTTGCTCCATACAAGGAATGATTTGTGTAAATGTCTTTTCACTATAAGGCTTACGAAAGTCTTATCAGGTGCTGTAAATGCAGTGTTGTTTTCTTTCTTTGTTTTTAGTGATCAATACCAAATATAACAAGCATTCCTGTGTGAAAGCTTCAGTTGGGTTTATAGTGAAAACAAGGCATTTTTCTACCCAAAGCACCTCAAGATTAACTAACAGACATGTCATTACATGGGTGATGGTTATCCGTAAGGTCTTCTTCCTCTTTTCCTATTTAAACTAAATACAGTGAGGGAGACATGCAAGCAGAATTGTCTCATTAAAATATGAACTTTGCAGTTATGAAAAGCATAATAATTTTTAAACCTTGCATCATGTCTTTTAAATTACTTCAAAGGCTTGTATTCATGGGTAGAACATCATCCATCTGAAAGGAACACTTAATGTGAAGAGATTCACAATTATGGAGTACCAAGGTTCAATGAATTTAACAGATGTTTTCTCTAAATGCTTTTAAGGTGTTAAACAAGGTTCATTACACCAAAAACTTGATAGAAAGGAAAAATTGATAATTTGAGTTAGGTGCAAATTAACCATCAAAGGGATTTTATTTTTTTTATTAATGTACTAAGTAAAAAAGCATATTAAAATTTTTTGTTATCCAAGAATCAAATTTGAACCTGTCTCTGGTACTGTCAGGAAATAAAAAAAATTAATAGATTTTTGCTATAGCAACATTTTTTCTTCACTTCACACTTCATTTTAAGCCAGCACAAAATCCTCAACATTTCTTCTGAGAGGCAACTGCACAGGACAGGGAGATGACAAAAGTAGTGAAGGATAGTAAATCTCTCTACACTGTCTTGGGAATTTTCAGATACCTATCTGAAAGGTAGGTAGGCATATATCCTAGTCAGAATTGCTGTTTTCAAGTTGGACCACTGAGCATTAGAACATTTTGGATTTGAGTTTGTAGTGTATAAGATAGGAAATATTAGAATTGATTTGACATCAATTATTCCTTTGTCTGATATAGATATACATTTTTTGGATGAAAAAATGAAGCAATAGAAGCTTGTGTTGCAGGCCATGAAATTTACTGAAAAGTTGTTATACCCAGTAGAATGTTGCTTATGGCAAGTTTCTTCTGCCTAAAAGTTGGAGTTCCTCTGTTTGACCTATTTTCCTCAAATATTTTTTCAATTCAAGGTGCAAAAAAAGCTAATTGCCGAGACTGTTTGAAACATTCTCTTCATATTGGTGGTAAAGCAATGTTCAGCCAAAATCTGGAATGTTCTCTCCTAATGCACACTCGAATGCTCTCTTCTGGTTTACTTAGTTGGTTTATTTTTTTTTTTTTTTTCCAATGCTACAGTAAATATTTTGGTTTTGTAAGCCAGGATAGCAGAAGAGCTAGGAAATATGCAAGATTCACTCCCTAAGTCACACTCTGAGATTACTCAAATAATGATGAACAACGATTTACCTTCTTGTCTTGCTATGAAGTTCAAGGTCAAGATATGCTGATATTACACTTTCTAGGGAACTAGGAGAACTGGAAAGTCATGGGCAATTAATGACTTTGGGAACATGAAAGAACTGCAGATATTGCTGGAAATTCTTCCAACAGAAGCTCTTACAAGGATACTTAGAGTGACATGTAGTATATCATTTCTAGTAAAAGAACATTCCGTCCTGGCTGCCTGAGGAAGCCATGAGAAAATGCTGTAGAGAAACATGCTGATGAGACAGAAGCCTACCTCAAATCTATATTCTGCAGATCTGCTTCATTTTCAACCCCAAAACATTTGAGTGTCAAATAACAAACCTATCCCTAAATTTGTTTCCAGTGTTCCTATGGTTACACAAAGTTTGTTATGGTTCCTCCAGAGGAAAATTTCAAAGTAAAATTTTGACAACAGATTCACTGCTCTGCAGAAGGTGAGTACTGCTATTCTGTGCTAAATTACAAATTTAGCAAATATTTTGTGCTAAATAACAAGAGTAAATAAAGCAGCTTGCTTTTTATGAAACTTGTGTTATTCAGAAAAAGCAACATTTTGGCAAGGTGATTGATCTTCCTGTGACATGGTTTTGGAGAAGGAGGCAGGGTTTGTCAGTATGTTATTGTGAATATGTCTGCTTGAATTCTATGATTTCTGTTGGCTGCTCACTCAGTAAAATGTTTGTCATAATCAAGAACAGGATATCTTCCAACAACTATACACAATGTATAATTTTGCAACATATTAAAATAAGATTATTTTCAAGTGATGTCTTTGAGATATATATATGTGTATCTATATAAATATATATATATTATTAAAATCAGCTGGATATCTTTAACTTGTACAAAAGGCTTTCTTATATTCATGGAGACTCACTGGTAGATTAAAAGAGTTTTATTTTCTTCTTTCATTACTTTCTTCCATTTGCAACTGATAAAGCAAAAAAAGTGAAGAATAGTGGAAAAGTTAAAAGGAGTCAGACAAGAGAAAGGGAAAATTTCATCCCTCAGACACTGACTTTACTGTTTGCTAATCAACAATATGCAAAGATTAATACTATCAGTGTTTATTTCAGAAATATGTAGCATTTTGAAACAGGGTATGTGCTGTATCTCAGTGAAGCTTTGGGCTGATGGACAGCTCAAACCTCTATATTTACAACTTCCTGACCTTTGGATCCATTTGTGGGTTTTAAGCTCAGCAAAGAATCCTGTGCTCATGATTAGTTTTGAGAAGTACTGCCGTGCTTCAGAGATCTTGCATAACTGGGGCTAGCTGTGGGATGAAAAATGAATTTTTACCACTCTTACCACACACATTTTACCACTACGAAGACTTTTTTTTTTTTTTTTTTTTTTTTTTTTTTTTCCCAACATAGAAAGAGCAGAAGAATTCATCTAGTCTTTAGTCAGTAAAAGTAGGGGTTTCTTAGAAAGCAACCTTCATGATGAAGGGGAGCTGACAAGACATTTTGCTATGCAGCTCTTAGACAACACTGACTCACAGAGACTAAAACTTAGTAGAAAACCCCTTGGTTTTGAGAAATCCTTTGTTTAGAATAAATACTTGTTTTAGAAAAACTTTAAAGATTTCATATTTTTGCTTTGAAAATAGAAAATCGTTCTAGTAATTCCTTCATAATAAAAAATTATAAAATTTGAAATTAAACATGAAAATAGTAAAAGAACAATTACCTGACTCACAGAGACTAAAACTTAGTAGAAAACCCCTTGGTTTTGAGAAATCCTTTGTTTAGAATAAATACTTGTTTTAGAAAAACTTTAAAGATTTCATATTTTTGCTTTGAAAATAGAAAATCATTCTAGTAATTCCTTCATAATAAAAAATTATAAAATTTGAAATTAAACATGAAAATAGTAAAAGAACANTTTTTTTTTTTTTTTCCAATGCTACAGTAAATATTTTGGTTTTGTAAGCCAGGATAGCAGAAGAGCTAGGAAATATGCAAGATTCACTCCCTAAGTCACACTCTGAGATTACTCAAATAATGATGAACAACGATTTACCTTCTTGTCTTGCTATGAAGTTCAAGGTCAAGATATGCTGATATTACACTTTCTAGGGAACTAGGAGAACTGGAAAGTCATGGGCAATTAATGACTTTGGGAACATGAAAGAACTGCAGATATTGCTGGAAATTCTTCCAACAGAAGCTCTTACAAGGATACTTAGAGTGACATGTAGTATATCATTTCTAGTAAAAGAACATTCCGTCCTGGCTGCCTGAGGAAGCCATGAGAAAATGCTGTAGAGAAACATGCTGATGAGACAGAAGCCTACCTCAAATCTATATTCTGCAGATCTGCTTCATTTTCAACCCCAAAACATTTGAGTGTCAAATAACAAACCTATCCCTAAATTTGTTTCCAGTGTTCCTATGGTTACACAAAGTTTGTTATGGTTCCTCCAGAGGAAAATTTCAAAGTAAAATTTTGACAACAGATTCACTGCTCTGCAGAAGGTGAGTACTGCTATTCTGTGCTAAATTACAAATTTAGCAAATATTTTGTGCTAAATAACAAGAGTAAATAAAGCAGCTTGCTTTTTATGAAACTTGTGTTATTCAGAAAAAGCAACATTTTGGCAAGGTGATTGATCTTCCTGTGACATGGTTTTGGAGAAGGAGGCAGGGTTTGTCAGTATGTTATTGTGAATATGTCTGCTTGAATTCTATGATTTCTGTTGGCTGCTCACTCAGTAAAATGTTTGTCATAATCAAGAACAGGATATCTTCCAACAACTATACACAATGTATAATTTTGCAACATATTAAAATAAGATTATTTTCAAGTGATGTCTTTGAGATATATATATGTGTATCTATATAAATATATATATATTATTAAAATCAGCTGGATATCTTTAACTTGTACAAAAGGCTTTCTTATATTCATGGAGACTCACTGGTAGATTAAAAGAGTTTTATTTTCTTCTTTCATTACTTTCTTCCATTTGCAACTGATAAAGCAAAAAAAGTGAAGAATAGTGGAAAAGTTAAAAGGAGTCAGACAAGAGAAAGGGAAAATTTCATCCCTCAGACACTGACTTTACTGTTTGCTAATCAACAATATGCAAAGATTAATACTATCAGTGTTTATTTCAGAAATATGTAGCATTTTGAAACAGGGTATGTGCTGTATCTCAGTGAAGCTTTGGGCTGATGGACAGCTCAAACCTCTATATTTACAACTTCCTGACCTTTGGATCCATTTGTGGGTTTTAAGCTCAGCAAAGAATCCTGTGCTCATGATTAGTTTTGAGAAGTACTGCCGTGCTTCAGAGATCTTGCATAACTGGGGCTAGCTGTGGGATGAAAAATGAATTTTTACCACTCTTACCACACACATTTTACCACTACGAAGACTTTTTTTTTTTTTTTTCCCAACATAGAAAGAGCAGAAGAATTCATCTAGTCTTTAGTCAGTAAAAGTAGGGGTTTCTTAGAAAGCAACCTTCATGATGAAGGGGAGCTGACAAGACATTTTGCTATGCAGCTCTTAGACAACACTGACTCACAGAGACTAAAACTTAGTAGAAAACCCCTTGGTTTTGAGAAATCCTTTGTTTAGAATAAATACTTGTTTTAGAAAAACTTTAAAGATTTCATATTTTTGCTTTGAAAATAGAAAATCATTCTAGTAATTCCTTCATAATAAAAAATTATAAAATTTGAAATTAAACATGAAAATAGTAAAAGAACAATTACTGAATTTAATTGAAATTGAAATTTCAGTTTAAAAATAAGTTTGGCCTATTGCAGAATGAAGGTTTTTAAGCTCCGAACTTTTTCAGTTTTCTGGAGAAGAGTTTCCTTCTCTAACCCTTCTGTGCCATCCTTTATACCTCTAATTTTTTATTAATTTTATTGTTTTTAAATTTAAAAGTATACTGGGTTTCCAAGTTTGTTCCATAACTGTCTCACTGATCTGACACTTTTGTATGACAAAGGCCTTAGAGGAACTCATGAGGAACAAACCCACCCACAACAGGATTGTCCCATTTCTGAGTCTCCAAGTTCACACTCTGTTGAATTGCATGAGATTTTCCTCATGCAATTTTGCCTTTTTGTTAACTAGACCAGACAAAGTAAGAAACTTAGGTAAATGGTATACTTTTTCTGAGATGTCGACTCTGCTAAAGACTTGACAATCATAAATTAGTGGAACTCAGAGAAAACTGAGTTTATCAATAACACTACCTACAACTGCTATAGGCAATGCCCTAATTCCACACTGTTAATGTACCATCTGTTTTTCTGATTTTTCTCTGAGTTTTTTATTTGTTTTGTTTACGTTTGCTGTTTGCATTCTCATCTCTTCTAAGAAAATATTCTTCCTCCATAAATTCCCTGGAAAAAATCCTGACTAAAAAGAAATCAGTGGCACAACTTTCACTGATGCCACACCTGAGCTCTTTCAGGAAGTCTTGAAATTTCCTAGCACTTTTAGATTCAGCCTATTTGTCTATCAGAATGATCTGTTTCTTATGATGTCTATTTCAGCATGATCATCTCCTGTTTGGGCTCAGATTCCAATCTTGGGGTCATTTACTGTGTAATGGAAAGCATTCCATATTTCTTTATAGTTTTTCAAAATATCTGCACATTTTTATTTTTCAGCCACTGAAATACTGTCTATAACTTTATGAAAAATCAAATGTATACGAGTATTTCTTTAACATTATTCTGAAATTTTACTGCTAAAATCTTTGCCCATGTCTGACTGAGAACTCCAGGAAGTCCATATGGCAAACAAAGTTCTTTTTTCTCTCAACCCTGCAATGTTGCAGTCCTTTCTTTGCACCAAAGCTGTAGTACTGAGGAGTTGCTCTGGGGTGAGTAGGGATGTGCAACTACTAAGCTTAAGTGCTTAAGTACCTCCTGTCCTAAGTACATGAAACTTCATCAGACCATCAGGCTATTTATATCAAACCATCATGTGCATATATTACATGTGCACCCAGCCTTTACTAGACACTTTTAATTCCATTGCATCATACTGTCCTATAAAATATGAAGTGGTGTAGGTAATTTTACACCCTGAAGAGGAAGGAGAAAGACTGATGATAGCAACAGCAGTGCCTGTCCTTCACATTTCTGTCACTCTGCAGAGGTGGACTGCTGACCACAGCAGCTGAGTCATGAGAACCTGCTGTCTGCAGAGCATTGCATTTTGTTGGATCTTAGAGTATCCCAATGTATGAGATGCCTAAGTGGTTATCAGGGCCAGTGGTGGAGTCCATCACACCAAAGTTCCCTCCTTCATTGTTCTTTTGGAGGAGGTCTCGTGAGGAGTGGCTAATGGAGCTGGGGATTTTTAGCCTGGAGAGGAGGAGGCTCAGGGAAGACCTAATCATCCTCTACAACCACATGAAGGGAGGCTGTTGCAAGGCAGGGCCTTGTCTCTTCTCCTAGGTAACAAGTGACAGGCCAGGAGGAGATAATTTGGATATAAGGAAAAACTCCTGAACAAAAAGATTGGCCAGGCATTGGAGCAAGCTTCTTTGGGTAGAATCATCACGACTGGATGTGTTTAAAAAACATGTGGATGTAGCACCTAGAGACATGGTTTAGTGGTGAATACAGCAATGTTAGATTAGCAGGTATACTGAATGATCTTAGAGGTCTTTTCCAACCTCAACAATACTATAATTCTAAGAGGATCTCTGTTCTTTCCTCTTTTTAAAGCAGCCACAGGAGATTTAATTGTTGCTTGGGACACTGGTAGGAAGAGAAAGAGGACATTGATGAAGGAGAAGGTTATTTGTATAAAATCTTTGGCTTCTAATCAACTTTAACTTTTATACCTAGAACTTTGTTTATGGATCCTGGCTATATTCAGGATCACAAAGCTGAAAGCAAAGCTGGTTTATTTAGCCTTAGGGGCTTTTGTGCCCTCATGCTACTTACAAGCCAGTCACGATTTGGCCCATAAATTGCTCAGTGCTTTGCACTTTCAGAGGAATGATTAAGAGCACTCTGTCTACGAATAGGCTATTTGTACTTCACAGTCATCAGCAAAACACTCCTAATAGATGCTGTAGTGTTTGGCTTTGACTTGCCCTTTGCAAAGTTCACACAGTCTGCCATCTGAATCATAGACAGCAGATGCACTGAGGTCTGATCTCGCTGCTATTTGCCAAAACTGAAAAGATATTAAACACAGGGCAAAAACACAGACATACCTGACACTGCTGAGAGTAGGCCATGTCGTTGAGATTTTCTTCTCAAGCATTATTTTTTTGCACATGACATTTGAGGATGAGTTATTATATGTCTCTGTTTTTAAGAAAGAAATGGATCAAGCAATAAGTGTTCATGAGCCTCTTCTGTGCCTTCTATCACATGCTTTTTGTCAAACTGATAAATATCAAATATTGATTTGTGTTGTTTTCTTGGCACTCCTCTTGAATTTGTCAAGTTTAATGGATCTTCCCTATGATGCTTTATTTATCATAGAATCCATAGTAATTTTCAAGTGAAATGACAGCTCTTATGATTGAATGGGAACTTCAGCATTAGTCTGGATGAAATTTGCCTGCTATTGATTAAAGTCAGGTGTCTCTATAATTATGGAAGTGATCTGTCATCCTTTTTTTTGGAAATAATGTGTCAATAGTTATCTCAAAGAATAGTCTGTTCATCCTGTGTACTAGAAAGGTTTTATAACTCAGCACTGGAGATTGAATTTATACAGCTTGATATTTGGTGCGTGTTGCCACTTACCTCTTTGATACTGGCACCTCTTGGCATAAGGTTAATAAATACTTTTAAGGAAATTACAGGAAAGGATATTGTATATACTGAATGATCTTAGAAGTCCTCCAGAAGCAAAAGACTGCATTTGGCACTGCTTAGCAGCCAGATCACAGCCTTCATGGTCAGACTAAATAAGCAGGAGGAGCTCCTTCACATACTAAGAAGTAAACCTCAGTCATTCTTAGCTTATAATTTCCAATATCAGAGGTCAAATATTTTTCTAAAGATTCACTTTTAAAAATGAAAGTCTTTTTTTCTGATAACTGTCTCATAAAAGGTACACTTAACAAACTCCAATGTCAAGGCAAATACTTTAAGTGTACTTATCTAATTTAATTCTGAAATGAACCAAAATGGTATTTTAGGGAAGGCTTGCAAGGAGTGATCTATTTCTTGTATGGAAATGTTATGTTGTTTAGGAGTGCATATTGGAGTGCATACCCTGAGGGGCAGTTCTTCCTCAGGCTGCGTGTGTGTGTGTGTGTGTGTGTGTGTGTGTGTTTGAGAATGTGAGGGTGTGTGGTTTCATTCCTTTCTGCAGCTTTTTTTAAATTGTTGGGAATATTTAGTATAACTTATTATGTTTGAATTTTTGAGGTTTATATTTGTAGAAGTTTTCTTTTTAGAGGGAGCACTATTATTTGCTTTAAATAGATACCCAAAGTACACAGTGAAGTAATATAATGTCTAAGTAAATACTTACTTTGGATTTCTCATATATGTTGATATTCTGAAAGAGTCCACATTAATGCAACTCAGATAAACTCAGAAAAGCTTGCTCACCTACACATTACCCTAAAATTATAAACTGTATTTTATTGTTCCATGGCTGAAAATGCCCTTTTAAAACAGCCATAGTATAGTCATCTTGTGAGCATTCAGAACAATCATCTGATTCTTTGTGGCAACTAGTGGAAAAGTAAATACATTTTCTGTATTAGAGACTTGTTCTGACTTTACAATAGCAGTGGCAATTGAGCACTAGAAAAAGAAGGCTTTTGATACAGGTTGACTAGTTCAGTGCTTTCTTACTATGTGACGTGCTGACAGCTGAATGATTTATGATGCCTCTTAAATAAGAGGCAATATTGCTACTTTTTAAAAAAATTCATTTTTATTTTTAAGATAAATAAATCTTTGAGTGAGAAACAGATCCTGTCCAAAAGATGAGGGAAATACAATTCAGAAACAACTCAAGTGTCATTCACAATCAAGCTTCCGTCTTGGTCCTTGCACGCCTTTTGCACTGACACTCAAACCCTTGCTGTGTCTGGAGATGTTAAAATGTAGGCTCATTAACTCTGGCTAACATGCTGATAAATCTGGGTTAAGATTTGAGCTGGTAACGAAGCAGGCATTGAAGTATTGCTTGGTGCAGCAGTAAGAACAATGTCTTTCTGTTTCACACGGAAGTACGAGGTCCATGGAAGAATGAGAAGGATACAGAAAATCCTCTAGGGAGAAAGAGAAGAGGAAAGAAATGAGTATGGAGAGAATAACAGTTGAAATGCATGGAGGAAATCTTAGCAGCTCATCCATGTATATGCCTTTTACAGCCTCTGAGAAAATCTATTGAATCCTGTCTTAAACTTTTCCAATATTTGAAGAATGTTTTGTGTTAGACTGAGAATGTTTGCTAACAGTGTGTAATTAACCCTTTTACAGGCCTTACCTGGGCTGCTCTCTCACCTTGTATATTACAAATATTTTACAAAATAAACATGGATTTGATTTTCTTCTCTCTTGGGTGTACTCTAAGATTCTTTTGTCATTTGGGTTGAGGGGTTTTATTTTGTTTTTTTTGGTGTGGGTGGTAGGTTTTTTTTCTGTTTTGTTGTTGTTGTTTTTGGTTTTGTTTTGTTTTTCTGGTGGAGGGAAAAGAAGAAAAAACATGGCTGTGTATCTGTGTATTTCACTGCATATTCACTAATCATAGTGATTTACAGAAACAATAGATTTAGATATCCTCTGCCTATTTAAGGATGTTCAGAGAAGGAATGAAAATGACTTATATGTTTAGGGTATTTTTGCCAGAATCATCATTCTTTATCTATTTCTTGGTATCTCAGAAACCCATATTTAATATGCTGAGTGATCATGAAGATTTCAGCCTAATTTTAAACCAGAGCTTATAGTTTCCTTTCCAATAAACTTCTTGTAGTATAAGATATAGTTTTTGCATGTTAAACTCTGTCTGCTTCACCTTGTTATTAGCAAGAAACACTCAAATGACTCTTTGGGGCTTTTTCCTATTCTTTTTCTTTGCAGCTTAATATGACCTAAAAATAAAATTGATCAATTGCAGCCTAAACATTAATGACTTCTTAAAAAAGTAATGATGTCATTACAATATCAACAGCACAGAAACAGTCTGAGGTGAACACATTTTCAATGCCTTTTTGCATCAAATCCAGAAGCACTTCTGATAATCCATGAATGCTGTGGGGACCATGAAGCCAGACTTGACTGACAAGATTCAAAAGTTAGTAAAAGAAATATTGAAAAAGAAGGAAGTTCTTAAAGGATGTCAAAAGATGCACATTTAGCTGAGAGATTCATCTTTTCTAAGGAGAGCAAGGCATTCCTTTGGCATTTTTATTTAATTAATATTTTAATAGAGAGGTTTGTCACTCTGAGATACCATTCTTAACTCCTAGTAAGTGTAAGCATGGCAGAGGAACAATTTTCCATTCAATTCTACTCTTTATTTGAGCAAGTGTGGGAAGGAACTGTTTAGGGACACAGACACTGATAAATGGCTTCACTATTAATCTCTTAGTAAGATTTTGGAACTGATTTGGACACTATCATAATTAATTTTTAGAAATGTCTTTTATACTAACACTTTAAAAAATGAAGTCAGAATTTTATTTCAATATTTCATATTTCAATGAATATTCAGCACATTTACATTAATATTTCTTGGTTAATTTAAATTAATATTCTTTTTCAGCAGGAAATACAAAAAGTTAAATGTATTTATATCCATTATAGATTATATAAATGAGCCATTTATCTTTCAACTATCTTCATTGAGACTTTAGGAGAGGAAGGTGGATTTAACAAAAATCTCCAGTCCTTCTGTCACTAAATAATAACTCTAAATAGTCACTAAATAATAGGGACAATTTAGATTAATGGAGTTAGAGCTGGATGTTGAACACAGAATGACATGTGAAGAAGGTGGAGTCACAGAAGGCAGGCTTTAGGTACAGACTTCAGGTATTCTAAAAATTTCTGTCTAAAAGACGACCCTAAGGCAATATGGTACACAGTTATTGGTATGGCTGATAAATTATGATATAGGAATAGCAAGTAATATTAAATATTTTAATTACCTGCCAACTGTGTTCCAAGGAGCTCGTAATTTTACTAATATTTACTAGATTTGCTTAGTATACAAAGGTCTCCCTTGTTTTTTCCTGTTATTAATATGTAATATACAAACTGGCCTCTTCATGTTTAATATGTTAGATTCTTGGTGTTTCACTTTAGCACATCCAAACTGCTCCAGAACATACACTAACATGTGTGTTGGACCTAAAACACAGGATTGTCAACAACTTTTTTGTGTCTTGGCAAATTTTGTATTTGGAACATCATGAAAAAGATGATCCATATTTTCTCAAATACCATGGAACAATGCCATTTTTTTTTTTTTTTTTGCCATTTGGTGGTGTTATGAGTAAAAGAGAGAAATTTAGCTGTGAATCTGTGGCTGAGGAATGAATAGCTTTCAGAAAAAGAACAAAATGAAATGTGTTCCTGCTGTTGTTACCACGATGGTCTTTCTCATATGCCAGGGAATTCATGAGGAGACCACAGAGGGAGGAAAACAAACAAATTGCATTGCTGTTCTGCAAAGTTCATTGTAGATTTTGTAATTTTTAAGGCTTTCAACTAGCAGCTAAGGCTTTGAAGTATGTTTTTTGTTAGAGAAGTATGATGTCTGATTGAAGGTTTATTAATGTTTTTTGGTAGGTAGCCATTTTACTAATGAGTATGTACTCCCATTAAACTCTGACATACCCAGCAGCAAAGGACAACACTTTTGAACATCTCTGGAGGATGCCAAATGAGAAATTTGATGTATGGATATTTTCATAGGTAGTGAACTCTGAAAAATATAAATGATACCCTTATGTTGACTTATAGCCTGCCGTTAAAAATATGGTTTAAGATCAGAATGGTCCATGTGTGAGCAGCCAAATGCACAAAAACCTTTGTAGATAAATGGGGAACGATGACTGCTTTTGCTGCAGAGGCTAGCAGCTCCATTCACACTGGTGGAAACCAAAGAAGGGTGGTGACACAAAGAGTCACAGAGTCACTGAGCCCAATAGGGTCATTACCTAAGTTGCTTTAGTACCCTGATCTGGAGTGTTGAAGTAACACTTCAGAGGCAACTGAAATAGTGCGGAATTTTTCTTCATTTGGATACTGAAGCAGTGTAGGCACTAATGTATGTATTTCAGGTTTTTTGTACTTCTGTCAAGCCTCAAGGCCTTGAAGAGACCTTATGGGAAGTAGGAGAAGAAGGCTCATGGAGATTAATGTGAAAGTTAGTTATGATTCACCCATCTTGCTTTTTGTCCTCAGCTGTGGGGCATTCTTAGATAAGGCAGACAAAGAACAAACACAGGGTGGAGGACCAGGCAGTTTTCTATCAGAACCAACCACACCAAAAAATGCAAGTAAACACCACTGTCTTGTCCATACAAAATCCACGACTTGTGGTATCCTCTGAAACAGTATGGGAGAACCATAGAACTCTCATGGGAGAAAAGATATGGAGAGCAATCAGTTTTCAGGATGTGAGACTTGAGCAGAGGACAACAATTAGGAAGTTAACTGTTACCAGACTACAGAATCACAGCATACTTTGGGTTGGAAGGGACCTTTAGAGATCATCTAGTCCAACCTCCTTGCCATGGGCATGGACATGGTCCACTACCTCAGGTTGCTGAAAACCCTGTCCAGCCTGACCTTGAATGTTTCCAGGGATAGGACATCTACCACCTCTCTGGGCAACCTGTTCCAGTGTTTCATCACCCTCACATTAAAGAATTTCTTATATCTAGTCTAAATCTGCCCTCTTTTAAAAAAAAATTGATCATTTCTTGTTCTATCTCCACAGACCCTGCTAAAATTTTGTCTCTATCTTTCTAAATTCTTATTAAGCACTGAAAGGTGGCAATGAGGTCTCCCCAGAGCCTTCTCTTCTCCAGGATGAACCTCTCTCAGCACAGAGAGGAGTCCTTCATAGGAGAAGTGTTCAACCCCTCTGATAAGTTTTGTGGCTCACTTTTGGACTCAAACAATTCCATGTCTTTCTTGTGCTGGGACAGAAAGCTGGATGCAGTGTTCCAGGTGGGGTCTCACCAGAGAAGAGCAGAGGGGCAGAATCACCTCCCTCGCCCCGACGGCCACACTGCTTTGGATGCAGCCCAGGGTATGTTGGTCTTTTGGGCTGATAATGCCCATTGCTGGCCCATGTCCAGCTTTTTATCCATTATTAACCCTAAGTCCTTCTTCCTAGGACTTCTCCCCATCCCTTCATCCCTCAGCCTGTATTGATAACCCAATTCAGGTTTGATTATTATTAAATTTGAAGGAGTGCATTTATGTCTGGTGGTTGTGTATGCAAAGTAACTGCACTGATGTCCTCTATATGGGGTTTTTTCTCTATTGTATTCTTATTGTGAAAGTTCTGCCAGCAATTTAAATTCATAGAATTCTAGATTTAGACTATTTAAGTTCACTTTCATGTGGAGTGTTTTATTTTGGTAGGTCTCTTAATATAACTCTACTACAAGGTTGAATTTATCTGAGACTTAAAAAGCAGTCTACATTTGAGGTGGAACTTAGCTGAGACTCAAAAAGTAGTCTGCATTTGAGGTGGAAGTTAGCTGAGACTCAAAAAGAAATCTGCATTTGAAAGATGCTCTTAATTTAGCTGATAGAAGTAGGCAAGAGGTGTTTAAGCTTCTTGTTTTCTATGGATCTTCTAATTTTGCCCATTCAGATTTTTTATGTTACGGATGTTGTGGATGCCTGGTTTGAAGTTTACTCCAAAGCAGGTTGTAGAAATAGGCATCCTAGAATTCTAAAGAGTCACAAGTGCTATTGCATCTTAAAGGGATAATTAGCTTCAGTACAAGTTGTTAAGAATTGTCTGTTTGAATCACTGTCAACACAGTGCCTTTGACTCTGCTAAGTCAGGGATCTCTGCACTATACTTGATCATGCAGTGAAAATATGATGGCTTACTATAGTATGGGATAAGTGTGGTTTTTTGGTTTTTATTGAAATTTAGATGTAACAGAGTGGTTGTATCAGTGAAAGCTGATGGCTGTCATAAATATCAGCTTAGCTCATTAATGGGTTCTATCTTTCTGTATTATGCACAACTCAAAGCCTGTGTGTATGAATCTAAGGGAAACATTTTCTTGAATAGTCCTATTATTCTTCAAATGTCTGTCACTATTAATGTTCCTACTTCTAAGACCTTAAAAAGTAAAAAGGATTTAGCTTGGCCCTTGCTTCTGTCATATGCAAGAGTTCCAACAGCTTCATTAACCTATGGAAGATGTTTATAAATTCTGACACAATTGCTCTGGTCCCTTGCCCCGAGTTTGAGTGTACTTTTAATGATGATTAGCTCACTACTTTAAGCTCTGAATATTATCTGTTCTAAGTTCTACTGTCCAGGACTGAAAAAAAGAAAATATTATTTACTTCTGATAGTTCAAGCAGTCCCCTACAAAACATCTCCTCCCCCATCTTGGCTGGGGGGAATTGTGTGCAAACCTGGCCTCAGCAGATGAGCTAGTGGTCCATCCTGCGGGCTGTGGACTCCCCCACCTCGAACCCAGCCAGAGACAGCAGTTCAGGACAGCTGGTGGATGTGGCTTTCTTGTGAATACATTCTTCTCCCTCAGTCTTGTTTACTTCTCCCCAGACCTGAGATAACTGGACAATAGTGTCACTATTATCTTAACTCTAGTTCTCTTAGGTGGCTTAATTCACAGTCCAAAGTTCCACAAAGGAGGCAGATCCAGGCAAGGGTAGTCTTTAGTGGTTGTAGCTTCTTTATACAATTTTGTCATAATGGGCAAAAAGTCCTTTATAACAATGTTTAAGTGATTAATCATAGCATTTCAGTCTCTCACAGTAGGTCAATAAAGTTGCTTTAATGTGTTATAGAATCTGGAGAACAGGGAGGAGCAGCCATTAGCCCATGGCTATTTCCAGCCCAAAATGTTTAACTCAGCTTGTTTCTGCTGCTTTTCCATGTTGCTCCAGATAAGTCTCAGGAGCAAGTTACGGGTGTACCTTCCAACATTCCTGGTGTACACATGGTTCCTCTTCATGGTAAGATGTACTCATTTACTGTATTGAGGCTTTTCCTATGTCAGCTGGGCTCTCAGGCAAGAGAACAACTCAGAAGTGGCTGTTGCCATGTCCTGGCAGCAGAGAAGATCTATTCTTTGAGAGCAAAATCTCCACATGCAGCTGTAGTGCAATAGGATCTGCACACAGATGGAGGACACTGCCCCTTAGATCGTGGTAACAAACACTGCAGTAAACCACAGTCTGTCCTAGTTAGACTTGATGCATAGGTATGGCTTTGGACCAAGTGTTCTTCATTTATCAGCAGCTTTTTCATGTTCTTTTCTCTTTCTCAACCACCTGCCTATACTGACATCTGCACCTTAGCATTTTTACTTCATGCTGGTTCACTGCTGCTCATCCAGTGGGAGTCTTTATACTCCTAGGATTACACAGTCTTCTACTTCTATTTTTTTATATCATGTATACAATTGAAATGATATTTTTGGGTTGAAATTATTGTTTGAGTTATGTGTGAGCTTTGAGGAAGACACCTGTAAAACTGGTAATTTGTAGAGGATTGATTTCAATATAATTTGGAGGACTTTCATGTCCACAGTGAAACTAATTTAGACTTCTTTTATAGTGAATAGAGAGAAAAGAGCATTTCAAAATTATTTTTTATTTTAGATAAAAATTTTAGACAGTGTTCTATTTCTTTTCTATTTGTAGGTATTAGGTAGTGAAGGACAAAAATGTCTCCAATGTATCCTATTGTATATGTCATTCTGGTGCCTAGCTGATCTCAAGTCACACTGAAGAAAATCCTACCTTTGAATTCTCTATTATATGTTTGTATTCCCCAATTAAATTGTTAATTAAATATTGTTTGTTACACATGTTTGTCAACTGTGCTGCTGCATGCTTTTATGTAAATAGCAGTAGCTATCCATCTTGGTTTGCTTTATCTGATGTGTTTTCATTCTCTATTTGTATTTTATTAAAAATACTTAACCTAAGCAGTTTAAATTACTCATTGGACATGAATAAATCATTAACATGGTTATACAGTCTTTAATTGTAAGTCCCATAATTGTAGCTACAGAGAGAACTGTTTAATTAAGAAATGTAAAGTTAAGTGCCATGTCACTGATTTCACACGCTCCTTCCTCCCCCTGTTATTTCAGCCAAAGTTTTCTTTCTGGCACTGTTTATCCCTAAACCTGGAGTAATGAGCTAAATCAATGAAATTACTTATGGAATAAAGTACTATCAGCATGAGTAAAAATGGAAAAGTCTGTCTAACTAAACTGCAAGTTTTTCCACTTGTTATATAAAATAGCTCATCAAGACTTTGGCTGCTTTTCAAACTTACTCAAATACACAATGTCACTGGTTAAGCATTAGAAGAACAAGAAGTTCCTCTATTTTTCTTATGTCTCATCCTGAGAAATTTAAAGAGCTATCCAAAGCACAGAAGCTAATGACAATGTTAGATTTCACTTACTGAGGGAAAACAGCCTGACAGGTCACAGCAAGCCTGAGTGGCACTGTAAAGCCACACTGACAGTTAGGCTTTTGTTTCAGAAGGTGGAGGAGGTACAGAATGTGACTAATTTAAGTTATATTCTCACTCCACAGGGAGAATGCAGGGAGAAGTTAAAGTGACCTATTAAGCTGTTGGAAGGCTTTCTGAAATGACAGTGTTCACAGCCCCACAGAAAGGAATAGAGTGGCAGAGTAAAGTTAATAAACTTGGTAAAATCAGTCTTTTGGAAATGACAGGCAGGGTCTCTTGGGAAAATGGCTAAGTAATAAAGCTCTCTCTTCATACCTTCTCTAAATATGTTGTGAGAAAATGGACTATGTTAAAAAAACAGTGGCAATCTATACTAGTGCAGAAGTAGAGATATGAAAGTATATGGAGAGGTTGGGGGTTTTTGTTATTTGGCATTTGTTTTGTTCTCTTTTATTTTGTGGCTTTTCTGGTTGGTTGTTTGGTTTTGGTTTGGGTCTTTTCAATATTTCTGCAGTGCTTCCTGCGGTCCTCATTTCTTGATTATACTTTCAATATATTTTGTGTACTCTTTTTGAGTTTGTGGCCATTTAGCTTTCTTCCATTGCTTCTCAAATTTAATCAGTAGTGACTGAGAAGGTACTTTACTTTTTGAGTACTCAAAAATATTTTTTCTGCATCTGGATTGTATCTGAGGAGCAGAAGAAAGGCTAAAGACAATGAAAAAGGGATAGTATAAGTGAATACATAATGCAGAAAACCAAACTAGCATGTAACCTGCCTAATTTGCAAAAAAGATGAAAAGATTCATGGAAAAATTAGAGAAATAAAGGAAAGCATCCATCACTCTTCAAACAAATGATAGCATTAAAGCATTTGTTTTGGAAGAATAAAGATACATTGTCATTAGATTTCTAATGCATTAATTTTTAATATGGGCAGAGAAAGAAAAGTTTTAAGATTCTTTCATTAACTTGGCAGTTTTTAATTGGGAAACTGTAATGTCTTTTTATCTTCAAGGGCTTAAAAAAAGAAAGAGGCACTTTTTGAATCATTAATTACTTTTGAGAAATGATAGAGGACAGGTTAGGTCCTAGGGGACTGTAGAAGAATAAACAGTATATAGAAAACGTAGTTTAGGGTGAAGAAAAAAATGAAGACAATGTGCAGTGCTAAGGAAGAAAAACATGCTCTAAATGAATTATGAAACAATTTATAGAACCTAGAGGATAATGAGAAAAGAAGAAAACAACCAGATAAATTTGACAAGAGCAAAGTGTGTCAAAAAATTCTGTTTACTTTCTTCAGTGGAAAATGCTCATCTAGTGGATAAAGAAATAGAGCAGCCTGTGTCATTTTACCCTGTAAGAATTCTGATAGCCCTTTATGTGATATGAGCAAAAAGACCAGTGACATTGCCCAGGTGAAACTGCTGATCAGTGCAATGTGTGCAACTGGCTGATCCCCTGCCCCCTACACCACACTCTGTGGTTTTTCTCTCAAATCAAAAGGGCCTTTCTTGGTACAGCTCTGTATAATGCTTTAAAATGTAGGTTTGATGTTAGAATGCAGCATATAGTTAGAACATCTCTGGATTTAACTGAGTTGGGTATATATTAAATATGACAGGAAAACACCAGAATAAACTTTGAGAAATGATGAACCAGCTAATCACCAGTACTGCAGTGAGTGGAGGATTGCAGCAGATGGTCAGCCACATGTCTAGAAAAAAGAAAAGGTCACATAAACTTTTTTCCTTTTCTTGTAGGAGTAAAATCACAGGTCTTCTATTGAAATGAAGTAGCAGGAGTTTTGCTTGTATCACATGGGAGTTAATTATTATTCTCTGATCTGAATTAAACTCTCAGCTGGAACAGTGTGTGAAGCTCTAAGTATCATCATTGAATTAATGCATAGCTAAAGTGAAGGATATCCAGAAGAAAAGAAATCCATCAGGTTTGGAAAATAGTGAAAATCATGAAGGAATTCCACTCTGGTAAGTTTAAAAAGATATGATCTCTTTTGCAAAGATGGGAATTGCTTTCCCACACCCCAGTAGTACTAGGAGAAAATAGAAATAATCTGTAGATGTTGCTGACAAATGAGGAAACCACTTTTAAATGGTAAGGCTCATNAAAAAAAAAGATGGGAATTGCTTTCCCACACCCCAGTAGTACTAGGAGAAAATAGAAATAATCTGTAGATGTTGCTGACAAATGAGGAAACCACTTTTAAATGGTAAGGCTCATAAACCAATGAGTTTATGGAATAGCCTACCAAGGAAGAGTGTGGAACCTCCTTCAGTTCGAGCTGTATAGAGTAAAAAATTTGATATTGGTCAGAGATGACCTACATGAATTTCCTTTCCTACTGAAGGCCAGACTTTTATATCTTGAGGCCTCTTCCAGCCCTGCCTTAGTTTTTCCTTATTCAGAGGGTGTTTCTTCCCTTTCAGGATAAGTTCTCCTGTTAAAACTACTGACAGAACATTTGTAAGGAGAACAGTATGTTCAATAACTCAGAACACACAATGACTTGTGTGGGATGACTACAGGTACATTGTCATTGTAGTCAGAATTTATGCAGGAAAATAACTCGTGTTATCAAAGATTCCATGGTGGAAGATAACCAACTATGTAATTTAGCCTAAATATTAAAGGGAGATAAATATCAACAGAATATACAATGGGAAATAGATTTGAATTTGGCCTTTTCTCTCCATTATTATTGCCATGCAAAGTATGCATGAAAATTTGGTAAAATGTTGTCATGTGTATTTTGCTATCTACTGATTATATTGAGCATTTCTGCCTGATTTTAGTGCAGGAAAGTATACAGAAAAAAATAGAACTTAAGCTTATTAAATGGTGTCACTACTATGTATTGCGTAATTTGTTTTGAGTTTAAATTTCTGCTGTAGCAGTCTTTAATAAAAATTAATATTTCAGGGATATATTAATCTATTGCACCAGCCAGCTAGAAATAAATCCTAAAATATTGGGCTATATGCAATCACCATTTTTTCCCCCTTGATTTTCCAACTGAATTGGAGTGTACTGACTTCAAACAAAAAAAAAAAAAAAA
>VZRH01004767.1:97213-151331 GCA_013397555.1 Urocynchramus pylzowi | reverse complement strand
AAAAAAAAAATCAGACCAAAACAAAAGAATCTCTTTGTCAAGATTCTGTTAGTTCTGGGAGCTAACGGGTTTTGAATAAGCTAGGGAAATACCAGAGAATTACACAGGGGATAAAAAAAAAAAAATCTTAAGTACATATTAAAGTTTCAAATATGTCTACAGTTCCTGAAGCAAATTGAAGAGTTGCCTTTTCTGTCAATCTGGTAGATTTATACAGGAGATAATGTTTTAGATAACTATTGAAAATGCTAGTTTTAAATGTTTCTCTTAGAGGAAGAAACTTAGAGGTTTGGGAAGTTTTCATATTAATAAAACAGGCTACGACTGCTTGCATATTTATATTTTATATTACTTTACCATTTGGACTTTTAAATATTGTCTCTGTTTCTACAGAGACAGAGAATAATAAAACTCGCTGTGAAGGTGATTTCTTGTTAAGCAATATTTTTCAAAATGCTCTTTCCAGATAAATTCATACTATTTCAGCCTGAGGCTGCCAAATCCACCTGGAGATATCCACATTTTAGGGTCAGTTGCAAGGTATAAATCAATGAGAACTCAGTTGAGTTCATATATCTTCTACTTTCCTTTGACTCATCAGCTTCCAGAGAAAAAAAGGAAAAACATTCTCTCCTTTGAATTCTTTAGAAGCAGTACTCTCTCCAAATTATCCCAAAAGACAGAGATTTGGGCCATCAGTCAACATTTCAACCATAACTTGTCTGTTGGGAACACTTTATTGCAAATGGGATTAAGGATATTTTCCTCTTTAAAACTGTATACCTAGTGAGCCAGTGTATATATTTCAGTTTCTGCATAGTCTGAAGCTCCCATGTGTGCAGTCCCACAGCTGCAACTTGCTCACTAGTAGATTGAGGTAAGGAGCTTAATGATGGAACTGCACTCCTGTGTTACATAGATGATAGAAGCCCTTTTCCAATTGTGTTGTAAATGTTTTCTTCAGAAATACCAGGCTCTGCTGTTGTTATAGAAAGAGGGAGAACCCAATGGGATGTAAAACTTGTACTAAATCTTGTGGGGGGAGTGGGTTCCATTTAGCAACTTTTCCTTTTGCTCTGCAGCAGTTTGTGACCCAGTGCCTCCACAGACCATCATGGTCCTGTCCAAGGTGTGTAGAGTAGGAGGCTTTGTACCCTTAAAAAATACACATGTAAGGAAGCTTTCTTTATGGAGTCCTCACGTTGGTAGTGGCATCCTTGGGAACTGAGGAGGGAGGTGGTGGGGGTGGTGAATGATTGTTTTTCAATGTTTATTTGGTGGTTCTAGTTGCAAAAACTTCCAGAAAAGCAAACTGGTTTTAACCTGCAGAGGTGCAAGATGCACAATCTCCCTGGTAATGGGAAAGTAATTTGTTACTATACTTACTTAAATATTTGACTACTAGTTTGTTTCACCTCTTTAATGCTGTTTTTCTTTTTATTTTTTTGTCTCACAGAAGTAGTCTAGGAAGATGAATTCTAGTTTCCCTGGTCTAATTATAACATCTCAGTACTTTGAAATTTTCCTCCACTTTACATAATTCTGTTACTGATGTCTGTATGTCCTTTTCAGACTTCATTTCTCTATAACCATAACTTTAAAGGATTGATAAATATTCAAGTCTTTAAGACCTTCTTAATCCATAATTGTTCTGCATATTTCCTTACAATGCTATCTTTGTAATTTTCCTTTTCTTTTATTTGTCATTGATTTCAAGCTTCTGATGTTAATTTTGGGTCTTGGTTCTAACCTCCAAAGCAGCTAGTGTGTTGGCCAAAGATATGAAAGAATTAATTTTGATTCTGAAGATGCCCAATAATTGGTCTTTTGGTGGATGTATGTTTACAGGCATTTTTCAGGAGGCTACTCCAGTACCCAGGCATCTCACAGCATTTTGTGATGCAAGTTTTCTTTAGTCCCGTCAAAATCTTGCACTGTGGTGGAAGATCTTATTTAAATGCAGGCTCAAAAATACACCCACCCACCCCTGCCCTGCTGTCCAAATTCTGTTATTTGCAACCCATTTTCAGGGAAGTTTTCTGAACAATTGCAACCGGAGTTGCAATGGTATCTGTGAAACAGACCCAGTCAGTACCCTGCAACAAGGCATCCATTCAGCATCAGTGCATCACATAAAAGGTTTTGCCTAATCTGAGAAGCAGAGGAGTTAATTACTGAATACCTTTGTCATTAGATATAGGTTCACCATTAGTTTAGAGCTGTAAATTTGTTAAAAACATTGCATTCAGACCTTCGCTGAAGTTTGAACCTGTCTTTCAGCCTGATACTAATTATTGAAATCAGCCACAGGGGTTGATTAAGGAAAAAAATATGCTGCAAAATATTTGCACAGAGGAATGATATCTACCATGTAAACAACCATTTGGAAATTTTTTTCATTGCAGTGTAAAAGCTGTGCCAGAAGTTATTGGCCAGCCATCTTTGCTTTTCTGAAACTGTAGTGTATTTGTGTAAATGGTTGACTGAGTCCTGACTTTTACAGAGACTGTATAAATGTCTGCTAGAAGTCTTTTCTCTAAGTATTCATATTTGAGATTGTTTTAGCCATATTCAGAGTTGGACTTATTTCTCATTGTGCTGTTCAGTAAATGTTACAATCTTTTGTAAACAAAGTTTTAGTTAGTTTTTCTTCAGACTTCCTATTATATCTTTTATATTTGCTCTAAGGGGACTAAGATTTGGGAAGTGCCAGTGCCTGTGGAAGTGTATTGATTTAAATTGCTGTCTCTGGATTTGTGTCTTGATAGATTGCTTTCCTTAAAATATCTTTTTCATGTGTTTAAGATGGTGAACACATTGGGCCGGGCATTCTCTTTGGAGATGACTGTGCTCCTTTTGTGTGGAGTAGGCTGGTGAAGGAGGAAGAGAGAAGAAACATTTGGTTAGTTTGTTTGGCAGCCATGGGCTGGTTCCTGGATGTGAATTGTGGATGCTGTGTCTCCATCATGTTCGACCCCTGAGAATCTTTATGCAACACTGCTGACAAACACTGCTCTTGTTTCTCTTGGTGTCTCCTGCCATCCTCTCCAATGGCTATGGTTTATCCTTTCCTTTAGAGTGTCCTTTGTTTTCCCACTCTGGGCGTTATAGAAAAATCATGTGTAGATAGATATTCTGGGATCTTCATGATGGACTGTGTCATCCAAACTTGTCATCCTTTTATCCCTTTCTCTTCTTGCTCCTTCTGGGGCCTCCACACCCATGCACTCTCCCTTCCTAGCAATTTTAACATTACAAATACCTGTGCAGAAAAAGAAGAAATTGTTGATTTGCCACATTTGTGGTCCATGCACCATGCAGAGAAAGATTGGTAGAGGTAGAGCAAAAGTAGAATGGAAATTGCTAGGATAGATTAAGAATTTCTCTGAAATTCTTAATTCAACAGCCATAAAAGGAGCTGCAGACAGTCCTTTAGCTGTTGGTTGCACGAGGCCCTTAGAGACAGCTTTCTTTGCTGTGCTTTTAGCAGTGCTCTTCCATCATCAGAGAGTGTGTGGAGAGTGATGCATGCAACTAACACTCCGTGGGAGCAGAGAAGTGCCAAGAGCTGGTGCAAACACAGGAAGCAGATGCCAGAAGCCTTCTCTCTGTCTATGACCATAAGGTACCAGGGAACAGGAATGTTTTGTCTTCTTAGCCTACAAATACTTCTAATTGTGGAAAGCAGCAGGTCTAGTGTTAGGACTTCCTCTCTTCCTCTCACCTTACGACTCACTTTCCAGGAAAGCAGAAACTGAGTTTCATAAATAAAAAATGGCACTATAGATCTCAAGTGCTGATTTCCTCTTGAAAAACACTGCTGGTTTTTTCAGTTGTGCTTCTGCACTCAGCCTTTTCCTTAAAAAGGCCAGAGTGTAGAGAAAGTTAAAATTAGTAATAATAAAATAAATTAATCAATTTTTTAAATGCTGAAAGAAATAAAAAAAAAAAAAAGAGTGAGGTGTCAATAGAACAGAAATACCAAAACTAGAGAAGGAAGACTGTGGGTAAGTCATAAAGGAGAAAAAAAAATGTAATGGTGAAGTCATAAAAGATAGGAAGAGTGATATTAGAAAAAGAAGATAAAAACCAAGTGGGTCATGTAGCAACTAATCAATGAAAGCATTATAAAGTATAATGCAAAGATATTTGTGACAATGAGGAGCAGCAGACTATAACAGCTCTAACTACACAGTGCAACAGAGATACTTGTCAGGCTCTGAAAGCATTACAGCTTCATCAGTGAGTGCCTGGGTTAATTAACCCGAGTGTGGAGTGGTGCCGAGGCAGCTGCAAGGCTCCCAGCCCTGCGGCGGGCGAACTGGCAGCGGCGTGTCTGCAGCACGCCTTGAGGTGCACCTGAGAGCAGAGGCTGCCCTGACCCAACCTAATACAAATATAAACAAGAAGACTTGGAAATTGCCTTCTTGAAGAGTTTTAGGTGATAGAGAGAGAAAGAATGGAAGAGGAAGAAAAGGAAAGGGGAGAAAGAGAATAGATAGCCAGGAGTTTTGGTCCCAAGAATAAGAAGAAATAAAAGAACATGGAGCCTCACACATATTAATGCCATCAGCTCACATCCTTCTTTCATTTTTTCCAGTTTACATTTAATTTTTGAATCTGCATACTTGTGAAGGGCATTGGAGTAAAAAGTAGTGCAAAGGGGATGGGGAATATTTTGCCTGGAACAGCTCACAGTGGCACTGTTCTTCCTTATGTGTGATATAAACAACTGTTGCTATTTTCAAGCTGTGTATCATTCTTATCTCTGTTAGAAAGAACTATGAGGGGTTTTTTTGTGTGTTTTTAAAATCCTTGTAGTATTGAAAGTTACTTGGGACTGCTTACCCTGTCTTTTAGAGAGTGCAATCAAGACAAAGGGTAGTAGATGGTTTGCTCAAGTGCAGAGGAGATGTGGTCCATATAAAATATTTCATTCCAAAACTCCATGGTCTTACTCTGCTGTCTCCTCAGTGGAGATCCACACAAACAGTCCTCTCACTAATTTACCAACACAGGAATAAATAAATCAGGAATAATAAATCAGAGCAGGTAATTCCTGCTCATGTGGCACAAACTCAGTATCCTGCCTAGCACAGGGATTCTGTGACTTTCTCCTGTATTTGGATGAGTGCTGTAGAGGAATGAAGTATAGTCCAAGATAAATGCCACAGTGGATGGAAATTTATGTGACAGAATGAACTCAGTTGGCAATGTAGTTCTGGTGCTGTATTGAATATTAAAATGAGTGAAATTGCTGCATACAGTTTGGACTGTCATGCATTTTAATGTTGATTTCAGAAAGCCTCCTTTTTAAAGTTACTTCTGTTCATCTTGGAGAAATAAAAGACAAAATCAAATGCTGGCCTGCTACAGAAATTTAGATAATTGCATGATTCAGAGTTTCTTTCAATTCTGTTGTGAAGAACTTGCCTTCTGAGTTGCAATTAAATAAGATTTTTTTCCCCCTGAAGCCTCAGTCTAGGTGAGCTGATAAAAGCTGAGATGTCTTTTTTTTTTTTTTTAATTATTACCTTTTTTTGTATTTTTTGCTTTTAATTCATAGTTAGCTTATTTTTTTCCATAATAGATGTTTTCAGAAGTTTCTGTAAATCACTCTAAGTGCTTTTTAATAAAGGAATAGAGAGTTCCAGGAATGTATGTGAAATATGAAGTATTGTAGTTGTAATAATTCAACAGGTGACTGAAAAGTATTGAAAAATAAAAAAAAACATATTATCTTTTGTAAATGTGGAGAAAAGTATGTAGAATGTTCATGAAAAAATGGAAAAAATCCCTTTCTTTCAAGATTAATATTTATTGTGGAAAATACAAATTATGATACATATGTATGAGGCATTTGAAAGAATGCTGCTTTGGTTATAGTACCAAACAGATAAAATTTGAGGAATTTTAAGTGACATTTGTAAACTTTTTGCTGATTTATAATCCAACCCCTGTATACTAAATGAGACAGGGATGCAGAGGAAATTATATGTGAGTTCATATCTGAAGATTGCTTGTCATTCTGTCTATGCAAGACAAAATATCTGGAAAAGTATGAGAAATTCTGGAAAAAAAAAAAGAATAAGTGTTTAAAGTTCAATTCTGCAATATTTATCTGAAGTTTTAAGAGTCTATCATGAGACCAAAGCTTAAGTTTTCAATCTATTCTTTTTCTGGTTGGGAACTTTGTGAGTATGACAACAAAAAATTACAGCCAAGAAAACTAATATAGAAAGCCTTTTCAGTGGGAGCTTTACTGTATTTCCTCCATCACTGTTTTTAGCATTAATCTGTTCCTGACTTACAGTTCTGTGCCATTGTTTCACTTTAGAGACCAGTGCCTTATCTATAAACTGCTTGTGGAAAACAAATATCTACTGGGATGCTGTTGCAATGTATTTTATTGGATAGGGTTAGAAGTATTTCAGTTAGCTACTGTGTTGATACTTTTTTCTCTTAAGCTTTTATCATATCTATAATGTTTATCTTATTTGTGATTTTATCATATCATATAGAGAAAAATTTTAGGAGGAAAATTATTTGAATCAATGTCATGCTCCTGCTTTTTGTTCCTGATCCCTTTATTCTCAATATTTAAGGAGTATAGTCAGCAATTTAACAAATGTTTTGTAGTCTAAAATTATGTCTTAAATGGAATCCTTGTAACATTTTACATGCACAAAGATGACATTTATATTTAAGTATTTTTATCATGTAAGCATAGAGTCTAGTTTCATTCAGAACCATATCTCTGAGTGGAACCACTGCTGATTATCCCAGCTTCAAAAATATGATGGGGTGAATCCATACCCCATGTATCTGAAAAATCAAATTTAGCTTTCCTCTTTCAACCTTGTGGAACCACATAAAGCACCTTTGGAGACGTAGAAACCTGCAACAAAGCAAATGAAGGCAGTTTGACCCACAGAAAGTTGGACAGGAAGAAAAGAAACAAGACTTTTCAAGCCATGCAAGAATGGTGAATACTAAACTTGAAAGTGTTTCTAATGATTGTAAGTTTGCAATACCCATCAGGTATTGCAACAGGGAGTTACCAGCTAGAGAGGGCAATGTACATCTTTTTGTTAGTGAGGACCAGTTGAAACAAAGGACTTCCACCTAAATCAGGCAGAATTTAAGGACTTGAGGCATAAGCTGTTTGCTGAAAGGCCCACTGCTCAACTCAGAGGGCATGTCAAACTCATGAGATTTGTCCTGAGAGGTCCCTCACTCTGATTCTGCTGTACACATGCAGAAACATTCTGGCTTGAGGATCATGTAGGTTTTACCTGTCAAAATTGCTTAAGAGGTCTGTCCTGAGTATAGGACAAAGCACACAAAAAAAGTTTAAGTTAGAATAAAAATAAAAATAGAAAAAAAAGCACCTACATTTTCCAGATTGCCATTTCCAGATATGAAATCTTATTAAATCTAGTCTTGTTGACAGGAAAATATTATTTATCCATAAGGGCTTGATTAAGTGGAAGATTAATTTTCAAGCAGGACATTGATAAAACTTATTAACTTTCCAATTTTTGCAAAGGAACTTTCCTCCTGTGATTTGTTGTGTGTCTGTGTCTTACTGAGAAGAGAAATCCTCATTTATTACTGTTTATTCTCAATGTGTCCAGAGGGCTTGGGGTATAAACTAAATTAAAAATTATCTTGTCTACATGTTTTACCTAGAGCAATGAGGATGTGAGCATCCTTGAGCTGCAGAAGACATGAACAAAAGATTTGTCTAACTTGTTTTCTTTACAAATCTGCTTATCTGCTGACTTTATATAGTTTACAGTTTTCTTAAAAGGTGGTCTGTGGGGACATGGAAGGAAACTGCAATTGATATAAATATCTGCCCGTATATCTATTTATAGGAGGTAACAGGATCATGACAGTCTTTCCCACTAAATGGTAATGATACTCAAGAGTCTCAGTCATTGTCTGGAATCTTAAAAAATTTAAAAATATACCTGGAGGATGTCATAGATTAAAGAAATTCAGGTGTCCTCAGGATTCTGAAGTTTAAACCTGTGGAAAATTAAGATTGGCCATCCAATCAGTGAGAAGGGTAGTCCATTGGAACTGACAATGAAGGGTTGTCCCCAGTGAGTGTCTGCCATCCCCTGTTTTTGCTTGCAGACTGGATTCTGGCTGACTTCCAAGTATGCCATATTACTGAAATCCTCTTTTGCTTGGAGTATTTTCTTAGTCTTTTCTAGATAGCATCTCAAAGCCTTTTAAATTTACTTTTTTTCTGGACTTGTTTTTTTCCCAGCCTTTCCCCTGCTCTTCACATACTCCTAAATGCCTTTTATTTGTGGACTCTTGACTTAACTCCCTCACAGTGCAACTAGCTGATGACTACAGTAAATGCTGCAACTTTCCTTCACTCATGTTGAAGGCAGAATTCCTTCCCTCTTCCAAATGAGAAAGCTTTGCTTCTTGCCATGAATTACATGACGGGGAGATGATGAGTTAGATGTTCAAGTACACAACTCAGCGAAAGGCTATACAATAAGAAATTAATGTTTTGGCTGCAGCCCCTCTAGCACCCCTGATCTGGGTGTATGAATGCCAAGAGAGGGACTATTAGATCTTGATGATGTTCATCATGTTGTGCTCACACTGGTACCACGTATGGGCTTGTCACTGATGGTGACTGACTGTCTGTTTATCCTCAATTATAAATTTACCGCTTAGTTTGTGAACCTTTCATGAGGCCTTTAAAAACGTGGTAATCTGATAGGATTCAATAAAAGACAGAGAGGTAGAGTTATTTAGCTGATTCATCCTGCCAGGCACACTGATACAAAAACCTGGCTCCACACCAGGAGTGTAAAAATGACTGAGTTTCTCTCTGGCAAAGAAGACTCCATATGCTTTACGGACAGTAAAGTTCAGGGAGAAGATTATGTCAAGATTTATGTCTGCTGTTATTTAAGTTAATGAGGGAAATCTATCTAGGGGTAATGCATGCATGAGATCCAGTTGAATTAACTGTTTTAAGAGCATGATGAAAGCCTATCAGGTTGCATATGTTACTAGACTTTTTCTTCTTGTTCTTGCAGTGAAAAGCAAAGTGACATTTCCTTTTTCTCCTCCTGTTCATGCTTCTACTGAAGAAAAAATAATTTGGGGGGTTATGGGATTATGAAGAATTCAATTTGCTTTAAGATTTTAAAGGTTAAAAGCCTGAAGAAGTTAGTTATTACAAGTGGGAACGTGAAAGTCAGCTGGAGATGTCAATTTAATAGGAAAAATCAGATTAGAAAATGGAGCTACAAACTAAGTGTACTTTTATAATGATGGTAAATTAATTACATTAATGCAGCCCATTAAACATTCCATTTATACATCAAAACCTTGGCAGGTGAAAGAGGTCTTAATCTGATGGCTTAATATTTTTATTATAAATTTGTTCTTTAGTATCAGTTTATATTCAACAGTGCATCTGTTCTGGGACTCTATGCAGATGCTTGCCTGCTGTCTCTTTGCCAAACTGAAAGTGATCCCACCTCAACAGTGTAAGTACTGGTAGAGTAAGCAATCAGAAAATCTTCTGTTCTCCCAGTCATGGGCAGGTACAAAGGCAATCACTGAGCTAGCCTGAGGTCTTGTCAAATGCAAAATAACATTTACTATCTTGGGAGGAAGGAGAGGAATTTCATTTTAATAATTTACTGTACTCAAGTAGAGCATGGCTTCTTTTTGGAAATCACAAAGGCAAATACTTAATATCATTGAGTGAGTAAAAGTTTGTGACAATTCTAGAATAACTGAAGTAATCAAAATTATAATAATGTGGTAATGATACAGAGTTACATACAGCTATTGTGACAGAAAGTCCCACTTTAAACTCGGGACAGTAGCTGTGTTAGTTGAGATAAAGTATTAAAAGCAGCAACCAAGATCAGGAATTCTCTGTATTGGCCCATTGTGTTTTCCTGTCTTTAGAAGCTGCACTGGTTACCAGGCATACCAAGTGTAGAGTTAGGGGTGTATTTATTTGCAGGACTGGAGACTTCTATAGTAGGACATCTTTCATTTCAGAATATAGTGGATGTAAATAGATGAGATAAAAAAAGTTATGTTTCAATGGGTACACATATTATCCAGCTAGGGGAGTCTCAGTGTAGTCTCCCTAGCCTACATTTATTGGGCTCTCTACAGCTAATGGAGAAAGTGAGGGACATGTTCTCTATCACCAACTGAAACAATCTATTTCTTTGCAGGTTCCTTAGATGGATTAAGAGGATTTCATAAGTTGTATGTTATGTCAGACCCAGGGATGATGACTAAAATTAGAGCTCTTGGGTAAAAGTAAATACATTCTCTGTAACGGCTTCCAGATGAGAAATGTAGGTGGTTTTGTTGTTTTGTTTTGTTTCATCTCTTTTTTTTATTTTTAATTCAGGAATCTATTGCTTTTTCTCATGAAGTTATCAAAAAATAATGTAAACCCAAGGAAATTACAAACAAGCCAGCATCATTGAAATTAGGCATATTTATGGAAATGTGGAGATGATGGCACTCCAGTTTTTTTTGCCAGTATTGAATAGAAGTGAAAGGGTTTGGGTGACGTAACAAAGGTCACTTGATTGCTGTTTGATTTAAGGTACTTATATTAAAACATTAAAAAAAAAAAAAAAGAATAGAAATCACTTACCATTTCCAAAAGCTTTTCTACTGCCCTCAGAAACAGGTTTTAGGTAAATTTTCATTCAAGCTGAATTTTAAATTTTTGCAATTTGCTGTGATAAGACTTAAAAAATAAGCTTTGTGTTATCGATTTTATCTATTCCCATTTTCTAATCCCACATGCAAAAATACCTCACTCCCATGAATGAAGAGTGAAAGCAAAAGCCTTGTCCTTTGCATTGTTTCTTCTTGAACTGAATCACATAGACCACATAATCACATATTAGCCATAGACCTCAGCTTAATTGCTCTGCTGAGAAGGGGCAGGCTGCACAAAAAGCAATATTCAGAACACAGTGAGCTGTTTTTCTGTCTTCAGCATGTTTCTTTCTAATATTATCTTCATTAACCTTCCATTTATTTGGAAAAGTAAACTTCTCAATGAATTGCCTGTGTTCTGATTTCCTTTTAAATTTAATACTATATAAAAATCTGTTCCATGTGGTAGAACAGGCAGTTAATTATTGTTGCTGTCATAAGTGTGTGTGTTTCAAGATAAGTTGATAATACTGTCTTGAAGCAGCGTGGAAAAGACCTGGGAGTACAGGAATAAACATGAGAAGATATGGAAAAGGAAGAAGGCAAGGAGGGCCTGAAAGGAAGTAGCTGTAAAAGGAGCAGAGGGAAAGCAAACTTTGAAAAGTTGATCAGAAAATGACTGTCTTCAAAGAAATTGAAACTTTGCAGCCGTTGAGCACAAGAAAGATATAATAAACCCTCAGAGTGAAGTGCTTTCTTAGAAAGAGTGGTACTACATTCATATTGATTCGCTGAAAGAAATAATTCTAGGGAGAAAAGTTCATTTCCTTCAGCTCCTGGTTAAGGGAGGATGCATATGGCAGAAGAAGGGCCAGGCTGATCAGGTCTGCCCTTTCTCAGCCTCCCTGATAATGTTGGCAGGCAGCTGTGTTCCCTTCCTGGCTCTGTCCTGACCCTATTCAGTTGCTTGCTATTTATTTTTCCCATTTGTTTTCTATTTTATGGCCCTTTACATATATTTTTTTTTAAATAATTTTTCTGGTTTTCAGTCTTCAGACTTGTTTTCTTTCTTCTCTGCAGTTTGTAGTACCTTTTCCATTCAACAGAAAACTGTGTTATTTGGGGTAGAGGTACCTGTTGATAAATGTTTTCTTCTGTAATTTGATTTACTAGAGTAACAACAACAGGTGAGGGAAGCGCCAAACTTTGTGTGCAGAAGTGTGATACCACTTGGTATGGCAACTGTGCCTATAGAATAATGTCTGATCTGAGACAGAAGGAGGTGGGTCTGAGCTGGTTTCCCTTGTTTTCTCTGAATATGCCAGTCCTCTGTGGATTTTGCCACTTTGGCTGTATACTGCATGCCCTTTAGGACTTCCAAGTTGGACAACGTTCAATATTCCTCTACCATAGTACTTGAGGGAGCTAAATAATTTATCTATTAAAACCTGTAGCTGAAGACTGATCTACATATATATACAGGTGATCATTTATTCTGCAGACCTCTGAACACGAAAAGGACATTGGAAGCTGCAGAGATTAGGAGTGAATGTTTGTTGTTCTGCCTTTGTTGGCATGGTTCTCTTCAGGTTTTTCCAGCCTACCTGATGAAAGTCCCAACGTAAGGAGTGACTGGTCAGTTGTAGCTCAAGTACCCACATAAGTACCTCTCCTCCTTGAGGAAGGCTATCTAGGCAGTCAAGAAGATCAGCTTCTAGTGAAAATGCATTTTCACACAGTTGTTTTTTAGAAAGAAGTTCTTTTAACAGTGTAGAGGACTTTTAGAGCTGCTAATAAAAAATCTGTTTCTGCTTAAAAAGAAGTGGCATCTGTCATTGGTAAAGGTTGTGGTGACAGTATGTTGACTGTTACAAACCAGAGCATTCGTGTTTGAAGTATTTCAGTCCAAAATGAAGTGCAGGAAAGGAGAAAAAAAAGAAAAGTGAAACTAAATTGGGCAAAAACAGGGAGAAAGAAGAAGAAGCTATGAACAGGCTCATGGCCCTAGGCAATATGTAACTGATGAATGGTAAGAGATGAAGTTTTATTCTCATTCTTCAGTGTATGCGTTAAATAAATTAGTAATATCATCAATATCCTCCTGAGTTAATTTACTTAGTACAGCAGGAGCACTCCAGATTCTTTCTCTTTTTATCTCTGTTTGCAGAGTCCTCTGACAGGGAGCCACTTGCCAGCAGAGATGCAGAGAGGAGGAGATCTGGGGAGCTCTCCCAGAGACTTCAGAATAATGCTGACCTCTGGATGACAATTAGACACCCAACATACGTTGCTGCTGATTTGGTGTTCCTGCTGTGTAACCTGAAAATGCGGTATTTAAATGTGGTTTTTACTGAAATAAAAGTAAGTATTTTCTCTCTGTCCTTGGAGACTGCTCTTCTCCCTTATTGAGGTCTGTTAGTGAATTTCTTTGTGTGTTGCTTTCACAGTGCAAAGGAAAATGTGAGCTTCAGCCTGAGTACTTACTCAAAGAAGTTGGCAGAAGCAGTTTTAACTCAGTATCTGTAAGGATTTAGCCACAGTGCTTTATGTTTTCATCTGTCCAATAGAAATAAAATAAATAAAAATATCTTCTTTGCATAGGGATCTGAGCTCTGAGAATTCTTCAAATATTTTGAGCACCTGTGAGCTTATAGAGGCATGAAAAAGAATATATGGCTTACTTAGCTGCTTGCAAAACAAATGACATGTCTAGAGGGAGCCACAGTCCAATATGCTTTGGTGCTGTTGTATCCTCCTGTGGTCATTTCTATAAAGAATTCTCAATATCATAAATAGAAGTTCAAGGATGAATAGTATTCCCTAAAATAAACTCAAACTTAATCAGATGGCTAAGAATAAACCAACAGAAACTTTGCAGTCAAGAAGAAAACTCTGAGCACTTTGTATTAATAGAGTGCCTGAAATTTCCTGCTAAAAGCCTAGAATTATTTTCCCAGTAATTTCTATGATAAATCAATAGAAAAATTGTTGTTTAAGAAGACCATGATGAAAGAGCATGCTACTTTATAAATGTGGATTGTCATAACCACCTTATTAAAACAAAACAAAAAAACCCACTATAACCCTCAAAACCAAAACCTACAGCAGAAGCATAAAAACATTAATTTAAGCAAGCTAAAAAAAAAAAAAAAAGGTAACTCTTATATTAAATATGATGGAAATAAAATAATAAAAGTTGCTGAATGTAATAAGTAATTTCCAACCATTTTTGGTCCTATTTATTCCCCTTCAGATAGCAGTAGAAAGCTGCTGGTTTGTTTAAGTCAAAAAAAGTAATCTTAATATCTTTATTGGTGACCTTGAGAAAAAAATTGTTGGAATGGAAAAGGGAAGAAACAGTTGGATGGATTTAGAGCATATATGTCTTGTAAAAGGGGTGTGGAAGGAGGGGTGAAATATCCCAGTGCAGGCATCAGTAGGTGGAAGAAATGATCATTTTAATACAAAATTTTGTATGACATCCATGTGAAACTGGCAATATTTAATACAGAAATCACACAGATGGAGGGTGAACTGTTCAGTAATAGGTCTGGTATTATAACTCCCACTAAAATTAAAATGACAGAATGATTTGTCAAATTTCCCCCAACAAGCTTCTGTTTATAGGATGACTTACTGCACTAATGAACAGAAAAATATCAAAGTTACTCTTTATCTTTCTAAAGATGTGGCTCAGCAAGTAGCAGTTTCTTGGAATAAAGACTAGAAATTTGACCTGAGCAAAAGTAACAGGAATAGCCAATCGTACTAAAATGAAGCAAATAACAAGAACAGATTACATCAACTGGAATAACACCAATTTTCACCAACCCAGGGTTTATGTAGAGTACATAGAAACAAAGGAGTGGATTATCTAGCAGAAAGGAAGTGTGCAAAGCTGCATAATGAACTGAGAGGTTATTTCTCAAGAACTTGGAGACTCTGCAGTCCACACCTTGGTCTCTTCCTTTTGTGGATGTACTAAAACCTTTCTTTAGGCTTATGTCACACACACTGCCTCCACATTTCCTGCCCTCCTGCCAGGTTGTCTCCTCCTGCTTCTGTAGAACTATTTATTTCCTGGTAGTACGGTTTTGAACTCTAGTTTTAGTTTTCTAAGGTTTAGATGTCTAAGACTTTCATTCCCCAAATGCCCATCTACTCCTAGAAAGCACCTTGCTTGTTTTGATGTGCTGGCACTGGGATTTCTAGTCTAAACATGAGTATAATCCTGTTATAGAATACATGTACAAGAACATTAGTACAGTCTACTTCACTCAGATCCACAAAGGGACTTTGCTTCACTCTGCTGAGTATTCTTTTTGCCATGTGAAGTCCACTGGTCAAAAACGTCTCTTTCAGCTTTATTGTTAGATGCTGCTTTAGCCTGTGAGTGGCTGACTAGGCTGAGCAGTTGCAGTGTGCTTCTGCTGTGATGATGCCTTAAGTTTTACCTTTTATATTTTTCAGATTTTGTACTGCTTTAGTGTGTAGTTCTGATCTTCATATTAAGGGATGGTAAGCTCTCTTCACAGAGCAGGTAGACAAAACAATTCCTTCTCTAGCTGGGGACCAAGGACAACTGATCCAAACTTCAGGCCCAAGAGTATAAACAACATGGACTGAAGAGAGAAAAACAAGAAGGATGAGACTTCATAACATAAAGCTATAATTGGACAATTAACTCCAAAAAGCTAATGGCCCAGAACTTATAAAAGTGAGAGACCTCATGACCAGTTGTCCATTGTGTGCCCATTTTGGTTCATTTTGGGTGTAGCCCAGACAGGGCTCCTGTGCTGCCCAAGGTGGATCCATTGAGGCCTTTTAATAAATACCTGCCTTATTCTTTAACTCCATCTAGCCTCTGTTCTAGGTCAGCCTTCACAAGGCATCAGTTCAACAGCAGAGGAAAGAGAGCTGAGAGCAGTAACATCTTACATTGCTGCAATGAGATCTGGCCATCTGTTAGTGTCCTGGCATTAGACATTGCTTGCACTTTATGAAATTTATATCATATTTTTTTCATTATTTTGTGAATTAAGATATTTTCAGCTACAGTTGATAGCAAAAGTAAAATTCTGTGTCACAGGCACTGAAAATTAGCTAGTATGGGGAAGTGTCCATGTCAATAAAGCAGTGCAAATACCTGAGTTAGGGTGGTAGCATTTTTTTGGGTTGAGCCCAGCTCAGAAACATGGCACTGTAAATGGTTTTCATTACCAGTGAAACATTTCAGCCGTGTTTTTAATGAGTTGACTTAATGTGAATAACTGCATTTACAGAAAGAACTTTAATTCAATTTGCTAAGGAGTTGACACGAAGAACTTATTATTTGCTCAGGAAATTGCTTCTGTATAAAAATGTAACAAAATACCATAATGACCTTTGGAAGAAAAATACACTTCTTTTGTCTCTTCTGTTTTAGTCTTCATTCCTTTTCTATTCTGAGTAAAATTGTAAAAGAAAAGTCATAACACTGGAAGCATTTTACATCTTAGCTCCTTTTAAAGTGTTTTTTCAAACATTCTTTTATTTCCATTAGCCCATAAAATGTATTTTGAAAACACTTATCATTACATTAACTCAGCTCATGAATTTCAGCTTCAAAAAGCATTTGGGGGAGGGGGGGGGAGTTTGACTTTTTCCTCCACTTTGAAAGCTTCCTTTTGATCACTGTTGTTATTTTTATTTGTCCCATGACTATGTTGTGCACCTTTTAGTTGTTCAGAAATTAGGCTATGATGTTTGTGTTTAGTTTAAGAGATTAGCTGTGTAAGGCTAAATCAAAAATGTGTTGAGCTGTGAAGTTTGGTTGATATAAGAGATGATGCTGGGAGAAACAACAGAATGATAAAGGAGTTTTTCTGTTGTGAGGTTACTTCCTTCAGTGATGAAAGTGATCCATTAGATCCATTACAGATTCAGTGACATGCTATTGTTCTTCACATTCATTCTCAGCAGTTCTGACTCTGTTGCTGCTGCTTTATCATAGAAATGAGGGAAACATTAGAAACATCATCACAACCTGATGTGGGTTACCAGGGTTTCCCTGCAGGCTCCCCTTTCCCACAGTTTATCACAGCAGCATCCTTATGTAAAGGGTGCCAAGCAGTCTTTCTCTATCACTTATTCCCCTGCTGCCTAGACTGGTAGCTCTCTCTTCTTAACCTCCTCTGGGCCTTTTTCAGCTTCACCAGTCAACTTGAGCTTTGCATTTCTCATTCTACTCCAGACATCATAGTGCTGTAGTATGCCAGTGCATGTTTTACATGTTCACTTTATCAAGATAATCTCCTATGCCCTGAGGTTTCCATCTTCTGTCTTTTCTCCTTGGAATTATTACATTTTGCCTATGTGCAGTATTTTTTTGGCTTCTAACACCTAACATTATTCTCAGTCTTCTCTCTCATTCCAATCCTATTCTGTTGTTCCTTGTCACATTTGTAAATATCATTCCTTTTGTAAAGTTTCATTGATTCCTGATCCCTCTTCAGCCTACCCCCTTAGGGGTATACCTGCAGCAGTTTTCAGGTGGCTGGAATTGCACAGCTGCAAGGAGTGCTGCTGAGTTCAAGGAGGTTTTCTACTTTTTTTTCTTTTTTTTTTTAGATTTGTCTCTGTAAAGCTAAGTGCAGGATTAGACCCTTTAATTGTAGTCTTCCAGGAATAGGGACTGTATTGTTTTTGTGAGTGAGTGTGTTCTCCAGAAAATGCATTGTATAGTAATTCTGTGCAACTGTTGCTACTTTAACTAACAGGACTGTGGTGAGTTGATGCTGGCTGAATGCCAGGTGCCCACCAAAGCTGCTCTATCACTCCCTATTCTAAACATGACAGGGACAAAAATACCATGAAAGCCTTATGGGGGCTGAGGTAAGGACAGGGAGAGATCACTTCTCAATTACCATCACAGGCAAAACAGACTTGACGTGGGAAAAAAATAATTTAACTTATTGACTATCAAATCAGAGTAAGGTAATGAGAAAAAAGCCCAAATCTTAAAAACAAGTTTCCCCTTCCCTCCCTTCTTCCCAGGCTCAACTTTATTCCCCATTTACTCTACCTCCTGCCTGGAGGCTGCAGCAGCAGGGCTCCCCACAGGGTCACAGACCCCTTTGGGCATTCATGTGCACCAGTATGGATCCTCCACGGGCTACAGGTGCATCTTTCCTTTGTTGTGGGCATCCATCTGCAGTGGCACATCTGCCTCACTATCACCTGCATCACGGCCTGCAGGGGAATCTGCTTCTCTCCCATATTCTCACTCCTCTCTCCAGCTGTGATTGCTGCAGCACAGCAGTTTTGCCCCTTCTTAGCCATGATATCCCAGAGGTGTTACCACTGTTGCTGCTGGGATCAGCCTTGGCCAGCAGCAGGTCAGTCCTGAAGCTGTCTGGCATTGGCTGTGTTGGTCACAGGGGAAGCTTCTGACAGCTTCTCACAAAAGCCACCTCTAGAGCTCCCCCTGCTACCAAAACCTTGCCACACAAATCTACCCAAATACACCCAAAGCCTGGAACATGTGTTTTTCCTGTATGTACATGGAAACACTGAATGAAAATCAGAGGTTACTGTAGTACATCAGAGGAAATGAGATAGATACTTCTCTGAGCCCGTTTTGACATTCCTGTCCTCTGACAGACACTTCTTGTGTAACAACAAGCCTTGTCTGCCTCAAGACAGTACGTGGTGTCTGAGTGCAGCATCAGGAGATACAAATCTGACATGGCTCACAACGCTGTCTTTCCTCCATCTCTGAGGCTGGATCTCTGCTGAAACAACACAACAGCTCTGCAGAACAGGGAACACACACTCTCCCCTGCATGCAGATGGGGAGCCCAGGCCAGGCTCAGCATGATTCATCACTGGCACTTCAAGTGAAATCTTTTATATTGCTTCAAGCTCAGTAGCTCAGAATCAATCATGCACTATTCTGCCTGCAGTTTTACACAAGCAGTCCTTTCATTTTTTAAAACTCTACAGAACTGGGGTGTTTTTCCCCTTTACTGAGAGGGAGTTGAAATGCTGGAACAGGCTTCCTAGAGGGGTGTTTAATGCCCCAAGCCTGTCAGTGTTTAAGAGGCATTTGAACAATGCCCTTAACAAAATGCTATAACTTTTGGTCAGACCTGAAGTGGTCAGACAGGTGAACTAAATGATCACTGTATACCCTGTTCAACTAAAATCTCTCCTCTCCCTCCCCCACCAAATGCATCATTGTTCTGAACTGACATAGTATCAGAGAGGCTCAGAGACAGACTAAAACTAAAGGGCATTTAGTGGGTGTCTGAGTATTCCAGCACTCTGTTACTGAAATTCACTAAGGAAAGGTATTTTGGGATGATAACTTCTCCAGATGCCTATAATTTATAGGAGTTTTAGAGACACTAGTGAAAATTGAAAGAAAATTTTTAGATAGGTTTTATAGAGGTAATACGGTTTAGATTCGTCTCTGGTGTAAACATCAAAATTTCAGCAGCTATGTATGTCTGGCATAGAAGTTTTGTGAATGGTTGTTTCTGCTCTTGTACTTCTCCATCCTTTTCTTTCCATGGTTGATAACTTCAGCTTGTGCAGTGAAAAAACACAGTATGTAACATTTTTACTGGAGATTTTTTTTTTAAATTAAATTTTTATTAGAATCAATTTGGCTCCTTACTTTTCAGTTCCAAGGCATATGTCTTTATGGTGGGATTCTCCCAACTTTTAATTCTGCATACACTGAAGATGCTTAGAAGCAAAAACAAAGAGACAAGATCAATTTTTACAGAACTGATGAAACATATGTGTGTGGTCTTTGATAAATGTATCACTCTGCAAAACAAAGTAAAATTCATTGAAAGCATGCCAGACATGTTATATGAAGTCTGGTCCATTTAATTGTTTAAGATCTTTGCCAATCTTTTAAATTAAGGTTTAGGCATCCAGTATGAAATTCATTTTATATCAGTAAAGTGAGAGTGATAGAATAGTCCCATGAATGCTTTACTGGATAGTCAACTCAATTTTTCAAGTGACAGACCAAAAATGTAATGGGAAATGATATTTAAATTATGATATGCAATGATATTTAAAGTAGACTTTCCCAGATGCAACAAATTTCTTATACTTTTGTTAGGAATTACAAACTTTATTGTATTGTCCAATAGTGAAATTATTTGCATATTCACTCCAGTGCTCAAATTAAAGAGTTTATTTCCTCCTTCTGTTGATTTTTCTCATGCGTATGATATAAGAAGGGAACATGACTGAACTGTGAACAGTTCAAATTGATCTGTGTAAAATACATTTAAAGCTACAGATTCTTTCTGTATCCTGGGATTATGGAACAATTTCACTGTCTATACCATTTTAAAAATCCTTTGATCACACTTTAGTCACAATTAATACTAATGCAACCATGATTTCACTGGCATTTTAGTGTGTGTCACTGATTGCTTAGGAATTGCCAGGGAATACGCCACTTAGGAATTGCAAAAAATAATGAAAAATGCTATGTTGTATGAATGTCTCAAACATTTTATATATAGCCTGAGCTTCTCCTTGTGACCTAATGTATTTGAGACAAGATACCAATTAATTTTAATAGGATTGCCTATGATAGGCTGTTCTTTGCATTTTGACACGTGCAAAGACTGTATAATAAGTTTTGTGTATGTCATTTTATTGGGTGTTTTGAATTCACAGACTTCATTTTGGCAATTACAGGTAATTTTTGTTCTCTGTCGGAAAAGTCATTAGATTTATGTAGAGCTGCATTCTGTTTGAGGGTTGTTTCCAGAGTTTGTATCTACGAATTAGCTTTCTATTGGGCATGCAACACATTTGTTCTGGCAGTTCCAGGAAAAGCAAGGTACTGACAGCACTCTGGGAGCAGAATTCTACGACTGGTGGGTAATTGGGACCTTACCTTTTACTGCACTGTGGAAGCAGCCGAGCTGCTGCTGCTGCTGCTTGAGCAAATCACCCTGTTTCTTGGTCGAGAAACGAAGGGGACCAGACTGGATCATAAGCTCTGAGGCAGCACAAAACACTCAAGTGAAATGAGTTACTATGCAAGTGCCACCATATTAGTAGAAAATACTTAGAATATTGCACTTCTTGAACTCTAACTAAGCTTCCTGGAAATGCCCTTCCTTTGATCTTCTACATAAAGAGTGGGAGAGGGGACTGGGTTGTTTGTGGGAGATCAGTTCTAATACCAGCACCCATGCCTTTTTTACATCTTATTTGTTGGTTATTAAGATGACTGAAGTTTTTTACCCATTTAATTTATTTTGCTTTAAGACCAAGTAATATTATAATGAGACTTGGAGCCTCAACTCTACTCATGTTAATATTTAGTAGTTAACTGTATTTTTTCAGCACCAATACTAGTATTACCTTTCTCATGACAGTCTAGTAAGACTCAGTCTTTTACCCTTTATTTTTTTTAGTTTCTTAAGTACTACAAAATTCCATTAGTCACATGCTTAAAGCAAAGCAAGTATGATTGCAGTCACAGTGGCAGGATATAAATGAGGATATCAAATAACATGTTGTGAAGAAAATTAATATATTTTAAAAAGGCCTTGGATGATGGTATTTAAAATAAAGCATATAAATGTGAGCCTCTCCCTTTTATATCCCTCACCCTTCAAGAAAAATGAAGAATATTCCTTGAAAAGGAGGGTGTCATGTATAAATAAAAGTATTTATTCCTGTAAATGTAATTTTCCATATTTTTTCCAGCAATTTCTTTTATTTTTGCTTGGCATTCCTAGCAACACATATGTGGACCATAATATTACGTCTTTCTCATGTTGCTTGTATTTTAGAAGTTCTTCTGTAATGAGGGGGAAAATTATTATTAACAACTGAGCCAGCAAATTATTTGTAAATGACAGACAATGGTAGGAATAGAATTTTTATAATGCATGATAAACTTTGCTCTTACAATGCTTTAGTTTTGCTTCATAATTCCAGGTATCAGAAGTGTTGTATAAATCAGATAAACATGGACAGGTGGTGTTATACCAGGACTCCTAAGCAGATATTCATGATACATGTAACACATAATTTTCTTGCTATTCATTAGGATCTACTTGATAAAAATGAGTCAATACTTTTACAGCTCAGTGATCATGTAAATGGAGTTAAATGCTCAGTATTGTTATGCAACTAATTAGACCATAAATATTCACTAAATATATGTGAATGAATGATAATGGATGTAAATATGCATAATTCTAAACACGTTGCGTGAACAATCATGTATATTTAATTTAAAATATGTTTTTTTCCAGTGAAGTTTCAGCCTCAACATTTTTAAATGTGCATGCCTACTTATTAGATGATGTAAACATATATGTTCTTTAGGAAAGGGGTGCCTATAAGCATGTCTTAGGTCCTATTTACTGTGTCTTTTAAATACAGCCTGATGAAGAAAATTTATTCTTTAGAGTTAATAGAAAGCCTATTCCATGCTATCCTGCCTTAGAGGCTTTGTACACTTCTTGTCCACTGGCTTGCCATATTCTCCCAAATACATTATCGTGTGCATAACACAAATTCATGCCTTTCAAGTCAGACTTCTGCTATAGCATATAAATGGCTAGAATTTTTATTGGATGTAGATGTCTATGCCTCAAGCCAAATTTTAGAAAGAGTTTTCTCAGTTTGGCATTTAATGCTGGACACAAGTAGTTTCCCAGATTCCAAGGGCTATTCCTGTAAACGTTTGCAGAACAACTCCAATCTTAGCAGTGATGCATAGTTAAGCTTTTGGCTTAATGCCTCAGTCTAATTGCAATCCAGAAACTCTGGTTTTCTTCCTATTTCTTCATGGGATGCAGAACATGGCCATCATGACATGAACAGCAGGATCAGACAGAGTCATTGCAGTCAACTGAAGGAGAGGAAGATGGCAGTAGATTCCTATGGAGTTGCAGTTTACTCCCTAGAGTAGGAAATGTGAGATGCATCCCAGCCTTTGTCTGGAGAGTTTAAGCTCTGCTGGTTAAATGATATAGAAAGCAGCTTGTACATGAAGGAGGTGGAGATCATTCAAATTAAATTTGTCGGGGTTATTCAGGAGTCATGTTTGGTCATTCTGCTGGTCTTGTATCTGAAATGAAGAAGGTATTTGGAGAGGACTTTCCAGTAGAAGAGGTTTTGGTACTGGTGACCAGTGTCATTTGGAACTTGTTTCTACTCTCTGGGAACACAAAGGGGTTGAACTAGGGGATAGATATATGCATTTTGGTGGCTGAGACCAATCTTTCTGTCATATATGAGTAGCAATTATCTGAGTTTTAAAGGACAAAATGTATAAAGCTGCAGATAAATCTAATCTATGGCTTTTACAGACAGCATTATATTCTTCATAATGACAAATCAGAGCACTGATTTGTTCAAAAATATGTAATTGAAAGAGATTGTAAATACAATACAGAAGATATGACAAAAATCTATTTTTGCAAGGGTGGAGTTTAATTAAAGTAAAATGTTCCTAATATTAAGTAGATTATGCCTCAAAAAACATAAAGAGATATTATATGTGTTCATAAACTAATTCAGAGTGTGAAAACTGGGAAAATTGCATTATGCAATGTCCCTTCAGCATACAAAAAAAATTTATTTATTCAAAAAGGGTCTATTTTTTCATTACATTTATTTATACCGCCCCAATTCTCTGCTTTTTTCTCTCTACATTTATGCTGTTGTTATATTTCTGGGAGAGATACTTCTGAAGTATGAAGACTTGGTAAAAGGTTTTGACTGAAAGAAGGATGATGGGAATGGACAAGTTTTTAATCTTTAGAAGGGTATAGGAAGCTGTCATGGATGACATGACAGCCAAGAAATTCTGAATCTTTTTTCACAGTGTAAGATTTATTTTTTTCACCATGTTACCAGGGGTCAGGATGGCTAGATTTCTTTTCCATTGTTTCAAGAGCTTCCGGAAACAACTACTTTTTGTTTTCAACATGGACAGGGAAGTGCTGGAGTTTGCTGGGCAATTTAAATCCAGTTTTAGTCCAGCTACTTTGCTCATAGTAAACAGGAAGTATATGGAACACAATTCAGCATAGCCTGCTGAATATAAACATATCTGAACAAAAATTGCACACTTCATTACTATTTCATTAAACAGATGAGGTCACAAGAATAGAGTCCGCTAGGACATTTCTGTAATTGTACCTCCAGTTTCAGAGCAGTTTTGTACTGCTGTCAGAAATCAAGAATGTGTAGGGAAGGACAAGTGGACAAGAAAAAAACAAAAGCAAAGTGCAAGAGTTCCACAGGGTTCATCAGAGCCAAGAGCAAGATACACTGTGAGGTATTGATGTATGAGAGTTATAAAAGCCCTTCATACTGGTCTAATGCTGCTTCAACTGAAATTAACACTGACAAAGGAGGAGCAACTTGCAAAAATCCAGAACTTATCTACAATGTGCAGCAGGGTTCTGCAAGAATTGTCATTCTGTAACAGGGTGCATGACCTATAGTCATCTTATAGCAGGACCCCTGATTATGTCATTGATAATAACAGGGAAGTGTCACTGTTGGTTTTCTTTGGCAGCAGTTTCAAGGATGGAAGTCTGCTGACAGGTGAGCTCTCTTGATTTGTTCTTAAAATTGTTAGAACAACAGAAGTTTGTGAAAGTAGGAGTAATTCGTGCCCCACAGATGAGCTCTTAGAAGGAGACTGTGCTATAGGAGTAGTTTTTAAAGCACCAAAGTATGATGACTGGTTTCTTCAAGAAAGCAGTCTGTTGATGATTGTTGAACATAATCAGTTGTTTGTTTTTTTTGTTTTTTTTTTCAACTGGACTTCTTTTGAAAGAGGGTATCTGATTCCTGCAATATTTTGTTTTTCTTCAACTGAACAGAATAGACTAATGTAGTTTTCTATTTTCAGTGGTGAAATCACATGGCAGGAAGCAGGATCTTTGTGCTAATGGCTTGAGAATGTAAATCCCTGCCATCTAAGATTGCACTGATTTTTTTTCCTTCATTAATTTCTAAATATTTCATTACTGGGCAGCTTTTACTCTTTCTAAAGTGATTAACCAAATTTTTAGCCCATTACCTGTTTTTGAGAGAATTATCCTGCTTTCATATTGTTACAAGGCAAATCACTAAAGGCACAGATCTCAATTATTGCCTGTTTATTTTTGATCAGGACTATTTGAGGTCATTGCTGTTCTACATTTTGTGAGGGAAATGGTACATCCAGTGTTCTTTTGCACTTAATATTATTTCAGTAATCCCCATGTCTGAATGGATAGAAACAAGAATCTTACTTTGAATAGCCCTTCTACTTGTAGTATGGGCAATACTCTTTTTCAGAGCTCTCCATCCCTCATGCAGTGACTCTCTCTCTCCCCATCTTTAATTAATATTTTCTTTCTTTGTTTCTCTTTCACCCAACCCCTTTATCCACAGCCCACTGTAGTGTGCTTATACTAGGAGTTTGGGGACTGACATTCCAATTTCCATGCCATGTGTCTAATTACCTTATAAAACTTTGTAAGCTTTCACAGACCATTTTCAACCCTGAGCATCTATGAATCTTGGGTACTCCTTTCCCCTTAAGGATGGGATGTCACAAATAGATATATCAGAAACTTTTATATTTTGCTCTGTATCTAATGATTGTGACAAATATTTTCTATACACAGAAGTGAGATTCTCTCTCAAATGTCACTACTAACAAACTGATTCATACTTGCAGCTTGAATAGTTTACCAAGTGAAATATATATGTGTGTTGCAATTCACTTGTCCCCACTTGCAGCAGTAATGCTGCAGATTAGAAATGAGGACTGGTGAATGGGAGGCAAAATATAGCTTTGAGAAAAATTAAAACAACTGTTTTTTAACCAAAAATCAAATTAATCCTTTCCTTCAAGGAATCCAAATACCTACAGTCTTCACTATTTTTATCCTACTCTTAGTAATTTATAGCTGTGGCTGAATTCAGGAGGGGAAAAATATTTTTGTAAACTGCTCCTTCTTGTTCTGAAAAACTAGGCAGAACCACAGGTTATAGAGGTAGCTATAGAAATACAATCAGTATATTGACTACATGAAAGGAAATTCTACAAAAAGTAAAATTGGCTGGAATCTGTGAGTTTCTGCTAATACAGAGGCCTGTCATGATGTGTATACATTTATTTTAGATTGTGTTTGGCATTTCAGTCTTAAAAGCAACCATGTTCATTTGAACAAAAGACCTGCTATTTTTTCTTAAAGGGAAAAAACTATTACAGTGAAGTGGTGATTTTCTTCCATTATTTCTTGCAAGTAGTGTATACCAAAATTGTAATACTAATGCCTAGAGCTTGATTTGATCTTCAAAAAAGGTATGTGAGGGAAGCTTTGTAGAAGCTTTTCATGTGTACAGTGTCATTGTCTTTTGAAGTCAAATATGGCAGAAACATAGATACAAGGTATTAGAGTCAACAGCACTACAAAGGAGAATGTGATCAGGTGGATTTGCTTTTGCATCTCTGAACAGCCAGCAGGGAAGAATCAGAGTTGTCAAAGCCATCCAAAGAGATACTCACTCATCTTGGACAGGTACTATACGTACTCAGAAAGAGAAGTCACCATTTGGCTACTTTGACTGCTATGAATTACAATTCACTTTTAAGGGTAGAGACTTAAAGTCATCCTGTGTCAGGCTAAGGTTTCCTGGAGGCTAAGGATAAATACCGGAATCAAATGAGTTTGATTGCAAAATAAGTGCTGAGTTTTGTGACTGGGTTGGTAGGGAGGGTGATGTCATTGACCAGGGGAAGGATCTGTAATGGATCAGAAAAAAAATATGGCTGCAAACAGCCAGTGTAGGGAAACAGACTCAAACAGTGGGCTATAACAGGTTGTTCCAACATATTTAAAACGTCTTGAATATAAAATCAAGCTCTAGGAAGTTTCCACAAGAAATAAAATCCACAATTTTGCTACAGAGTACGATTATGTATTTCAGCTGTTACTTTCTCTTAAACAATAAAAATACTTTTCTGCACATGTTTATCCTATCAGAATAATGGTATTTCTGTTCCTTGGTTTTGCTTTCCTTTTCTTCTCTTTTATCTCTTTTGCGTATAATTTTCTGTATTCTTTCACCATTTTCTCTATTACAGATGTTTATTTCCAGCTGCTATAGGCTTCACACTCTTATTTATCCACAAAAATAGTAAGTACCAAAATATCTGTGCCAAAGTAGACACTGTTTGAAAACCATCATCAGACTTCAGAAACATGCCCAAACTTAGCTAAATCATCCCCACCTTTATTTTTCAATGAGACTGGTTATGAGTAGGACAATTCCTCATAAAGATTCTTTCATCTCTATATTTGGAGATCTTCAGAAGTTGACAAAGCCTCAAGCAACCTGATCCAATTTTGATCTTACTTTTTATAATCATTGAGCAGGAAGCTCACATCCAGATGTCCCTTCAACAAAAAATATTGTTTTAGTCCAGAACTTCCTTGTTCTGGATTGCCAGAAAAATCATAAAGAGCACAGTTGTATTGACTGCAATCAGATCTAAATGGGAAGGTTTTCTCTGCTAGAATATATGTAAAAGGAAGCTGAGACTGAAGAACCTTGAGGAATTGAGTGGCTTGTTTTGCTGTTGCTAATATATGTCATTTGCTGTAATGTTTTAGCTTATCTTTCCTTCTAGTTTTATATCTTTGAACATGGACAATGATCCTGTATATTCTAATAGATACAATAATACTTTCAATTATTTTAGAGGAGCTTCTTGTTCCACTGCTATCATTTTAATTTACTGAACTATTAGTATTTTGCCTTTAAAATAAAAATATACCAAAAGAGGAGTGAGAAGTCCAGATCAGCTTTTGCTTGGATATGAATATGCATGGGGGAAAAAAAAAGCAACCAAATTATGTTGGTGAAACAGAACAAAGATCAATAGCAAAAAAACCAGCACTGTTTGTCCTTGCTTATCACCCAGGCATAATATGAAAATTTACCCCAGCAAAAAAACTGCCTATGAAGAATTTTCTGGCCACAAAAAAAAAAAAAGGAGAAATCTTAGTTCTAATCTAATAAGAACAATGAGAGGAATAAATGTGTGATAACTTTCTGAAATTGATTAAAGCTTTTTGGTAGTGTTTAAGGAGAGACTGTTATTCTTCTACAGATGCCATATGGCCACATTGAACTGGCTGATTTATTAGAAGAGTTTATGTTAATGGCTACAACTTGGACATAGTCTGAATTACTAGTGGAGAATTCACCATGACAAGCTATTTTGTAATTCTACAGTCTTTGGTCTATGAATGAGCAAGTCACAATAAGACAGCATAAAATGATTAAGGACCTATATAATTCAGATATATAAATTGCTTTAATTTTCCATCTGTTCACCTATTATTAATTTCAATTTTTAATTTTTAGTAGGAAAGACATTCTTGTAGCAAAAGTTGCTGAGAGGTTGAACATTGAAATCATATTTGCTAGTAGCAGGGACATTTTTTATTACCAACTAACTATTTAAGTAGTTTTAAAACACATAGTAGATACATGCCTTTTTTCAACTGTAGGTTTTGGAAGCTCCTTGAATAACAGTCAGGCTTCTGGCTTATATTGTATTTAACAAGATTCACTTTTAGCAAATAATTTGACAGAGATTTTAGATTTGGTCTTGAATCTCTTACTGAGAGTTTTTTCACCACTGTTTATTATTCTCTCTCACATGCATAAATCTTTAGATAAATAAGAAAAATGTGATTCTTTGCTTCCTTAGTCACTGTGGTAAACTTTTCCTATGAACAGACTTTGTCCCTGGCTTTCACAACAAGGCTAAAAGCAGCATTTTCTCTTAGCAAGAAGCTTGCTGACAGTTCCTTGGTGCATGTCCCACCACAGATGTGATAATGAAGAGGATGAGCATGTAGAAGAGAGAAGGATGTGACAGAAAGCGTGTGTAGGGGAAAAGTGCTGACCTGCAATGCTCTTTCTCACTTTCATGTGGAAACATAGGCATATGGAATATGTGGCAAATACCAAATAACAAGCATTGATGCACACACATGTAAGATGAGACAGCAGTGACAGCTTGAAGGAAAAGCATGAAAGGTTTGATCCTGACAATTTTCCTTCATTTCTCCTAGCTGACATTCTATGTTCTACTTTACTGTCATTTAAATAAATTAGTGAAAATGCAATTGAAATAATGCTGTGTTTGACTACAAAGTCCTTCATTTTCAAAATGGCTATAAAAATGCAGTTGATATCCTTCAAATTTAAGATGACTCATTCTTACTGGGATGATGCCAGTAACTGAGGTTATTAGTGGCATAGGCTGGAAAAAATCCAACAGTTTGGATAAATTGTTCTTGGGAGACAGTTCTCTTTGCATCATTCATGGACATACATCAAACTTTTTTTTTTTTTTTTTTTAAAGTCTGTCACAGAGGTTGCAAAAGAAGTAGAAAATATTTTTAAAGACAATGGCTAATTAAAGCCATGTATATTACAACTTGTATTATACTACTGCTTTGATAGGCAGATAGTACATTGCAGTTTTAAAATGTTTCTATTATTTTAAAACATGAAACAGATGATTAGTCATTCAAATAAATTGTAATTAAGTGGGAGCATTATGATTATATTATGCTAATGATAGAAGCGTGTTTCAAATGTTTGCAAGTTGTTGAAGAGAAATTATTAGGCAATTAGAAAAAAATATTAGTGTTTGTTCACTCTGAAGCTATCAAGTGACTTGGTTTGGATTTGCATTAACAATTTTAAATCTCTGTAGTCTCATTCATAATAAATTGCTGATAAGTAGGAGATATTCCACCAATTAGAGGTACAGGAAAGAAGAAAGAAAGGGCAGAATGTCATTGTTTTAGGATTAATGCAGCACAATTGCTAAAGCAGTCTTTAGAAGCTGAGGGATTTTGACATTTATGGTAAGTTATTTATTAATGATACAGCATAATTTCATGGCTGTCATGCAGTTCTGTATGACCTCCTATGAGAGTTGCTGGAGGGCCACAATAAACATAGACTAGTAATGTTTTCTAGTTTGAAATTATGAGAAATTTTATGTGGAAATGGCTCAGTCCTGATACTTCTGGGTGTATTACAAAGAATAATTTTTAAAATGCAGAATGCTTGTACATATAATAAAAAAAATAAAATATCATTGGATAATTTTGAACATCAAAGAAAAATTATTATGAAGGAGTGAAATTCAGTAAAAAGGTTTTGAAAAAAGAAAACTAGTAGTAAAAGAATAGACTGTATGGTGGAAACAAATTTTTATTCTTTTAGAGTAAATAGCAGTAAAGAGCAAAGCAAGTGTGGCCAAGATAGATGTGTTTTGAATGCTATTCAAAGTGAAACTATGACTGTCAAACAAATGCAGGAGTCTTCAATTACACCAAAATTTACTTCTAAATTCTCTATGTTTATTTCATACAATTTCATTTTTTAAATACATAGAAATATATAATATAATATAATATATGTAATATAATATATGATATATTTATTCTGATTAATTAATTCTGAGTATTTTAATATAATCAGAACTCAGCATATGTTCTGAAACTCCTATAGCCCATGTTTAATATAATTATTTGTCTTTGTGCATAAATTTTTTTGAAGTTATGTAGCTATTCATTCTCTATTATTAATGCTTCACAGATCTGAGGAAATAGAAATAATTTTTGATTTTCAGGATGTAGTATGCATTATACAGTAGGTAGGTTCCCAGCAGACTTTCCTTAGTCCATAAACTTCCACATTAGCCTAGAGTACAGCTCATTACTGGGATACATCCCTGACTTATGTACATGCAAAAAACTCTGATGAAAGATAACGTATGAGAGGAAAGTGCTAAACTGTTGGAATGTGTGTGAAATGAGTGAGCTCAGACTTGCAAAACTTCCCAGCTGAGTTTTAATGTGATGTGGAAACTTTACTTTTTTTCTTTCATTCTAAAATGTTGTGAAGTATAATTCAGGACTTGCAGCTCTTTTCCTTCTTCTTTTCTTGTTGTCACAGTAATGTAAAGTTGCTAAGAATTAGTGGAAATAAGGGAATATCATGTTCTAGATTAAAGCTTGCAAGAACTGTATAGGAAAAAATCTGAGCAAGTGAAGTATCAGTGTTAATCTTTAAAAATTTAAAATCTTATAGATGAACTTTGGTTGAAATATGTCATTGATGACAATGGTTCTAGGAAAACAGGATTAGATACAAATTTAGTATTGTTATCAAACTCAAGGGTTTTGCCATTGGTAACCTGAAAATCATTGAAGTCAATAGAGATTTGTTTATTCAGCTTGAGAAGCCTTGGATATGTAGAGCAGAAAATAATGTAGGATTGAGTCCATTCTATTATAATGCTACAGTTGTTTGTGGTAGTTTTGAGCAGATGAATTTCTTTATTGTGTTAGGTTTGAACTAATCTGAAATTGATATACTTAATGAGTCCAAATAGGCCTAACTGTTTGCTTGGGAATAGTAATTAAAATTGTTAACACAGTAATTTATATCTTGGGGTATTTCTGTTAGAAAGAAACACTTTCCATTAATCACATTGAGAGGAAATACAGCAGTTTGAAAGTCTTTATAGGGCATGGGAGATACAGACTGAATTCCCTGTACTACCTGAATAAAACCACTTGTAGGGATGAGATCTGTTACTCTCCCATTAAATGTTGTGCTAACAAGCTATTAGCTTCCTGTTGGACTTGTACATTGCAGATATTAAGCTGAGCAAAGTTTTATTATCTTTTCCATTTTTCATGACACTAACCTAATATGTAAAAATTTTATTCAAAAAGCCTAAATATTTATGCTAAAAGAAAATAGTTAAATGTAAGAAACTAAGCATACTGTAAAATAGTGATACTGAGTATTTAAACTACTCTCAGTTATGCAAGGCCAGATATCTTTTTTGCTGATTTTAGTGCTAACGTAGGTATGAAAACACTGAGATGTAAGTTATTTGGAACCAGCACATCTTGCTGACAGCCCATTATACAACATGTGATTATTTAACTATTTATTAGGTGTGACCCACAGTTTGAAAAAGACCAAAAAATTACTTAAGGTGGGTGACATATCAGAATTCTAATCCTAATGTAAAAAGCTGACTATGAACAAGGTTGTATCATGTTATCATTTATAGTGGGGTGTTCATTCATGGGAGGTTATGTATCTGGCTTCTCCAAAATGTGTAATTAATCCATATCTACAATTCCAGTCTATATGAATCACTAATAGAAGTAGTAAAAAGCTTTGTCAAATTACTGTTACTGAAATGTTAATTTTCTCATTTACAGAACAAAATACATTAAGGACAAGAGCAATTCAAACTTCTGGTTTCTACAGCTGGTTGCTCTAACACATCACATTACATCCTGGGAGATATGCTGGGAGAAAAAGTAGTTATGCAATAGGAAATATCTGTAAAGGACAAAAATCTAATTTTAATCCTGATATCATATGTATAAATATATAAACAACCTTTAAGCAATACTGCAGACAGATGCTTTAAGATGATTGCTCAGACTTCACTTGCACTGACAGACATGATTCACTTCTGTGATTGCAGAGCAGCTGACATAATGACAAGAGGAACAATAAACTGAAAAATCGCAGTTTCTAGATTGATTTTATATCTTCTGTAGCACTCTACACACGCACAACCAATGCTTATTAGATGTGGTGCTTTAACTTGATTAGAGGCAGACAGATTTCAGTATTCTCTAAATGCATTCACAATGTTGATGATCCAGGGCATTTGACTGAAGCTGTAAAAGATGTTTGTTCAGTTGCACTGTGTTTTGTGACAGAAGTGAGTGCTGTGTCCAGTTCTGGCCCCTCAGTTTGGGAAGGACGTTGAGACGCTGGAGCGTGTCCAGAGCAGGCAACAAGGCTGGTGAGGGGCTTGGAACACAAGCCCTCTGAGGAACGACTGAGGGAGCTGGGGTTGTTTAGCCTGGAGAAAAGGAGACTCAGAGGTGACCTCATCACTCTCTAGAATTTCCTTAAAGGAGGTTGTAGTCAGGTGGGGGTTGGTGTCTTTTTCCAGGCAGCACCTGACAGAACCAGAGGTCACAGTCTTAAACTGTGTCAGGGGAAATTTAGGTTGGATATTAGGAAAAAGTTTTTTACAGAAAGGGTGACAAAGTACTGGAATGGCCTGCCCAGGGAGGTGGTGGAGTCACCATCTCTGGATGTGTTTAAAAAAAGATTGGATGTGGCACTCGGTGCCATTGTTTAGTTGAGGTGTTAGGGCATGGGTTGGATTCGATGGTCTTAAAGGTCTCTTCCAACCTTGTGATTCTGTGTGTGTGATTTATTAAGGCCAGTATTATAACTAATGTAGTACCTGAAAATGAAATACACCATGCAATCAAAAGGGTAAAGTTACTTGCTTTTGTTGTAAACCTTTCAGCATCCAAAAAAGTCATAGAGTACGTCAATAAAATATGTATCAGATAAGCACCCCACAGTATGGTAGCTTGTCAGTGAAAGGGCCTGGCTTTCAATGAGATTTGTGTTTCTGAATCCTTCATGATGTCTTGAAAATTTTTAATTTGAGGCCTGCTCCTAAATTGATATTGTCTGCATTTTATCTCCATTCTGTGTTTATAAACTAATTATTAAACCCCCAAAGGTATTGAAGATGTAACTGTGAAGCTTAGTTAGGTCAGGGTGTGTGGTGCTCTGAAAATGCAAAATGATGCAATAAAAGGCTGTCTGTATCTTATTCAATGCTTAATACAGTTGCTTGTCCCCAGATAGCTGCTTTTTTTCTCCAGGTAAAGTGTCATAAAGAGTCCATTATCTCTTTCCCCATCTATTCTCTGCTAATGGACTTGTGTGGAAAACATGGTTCCTTAAACTGATTGCCTTGTTCTTTGTGTGGTAAAAATATGCTACAATACATTACTTGAGGTTTATCATTCACAGAAAAGAATAACAAAGTCTTGTAGTTTTCCAAACAGCCTCAGAGATTATACACCTATTATTGTGCTTGTTGTAGTTATTCAAGCACGACAGGTTTTCACCTGAGGGGTTTAGAGGCTTTTTAATGCTTGAGGACTTCTAATAGCATATTCAAGAGCATTTCTCTGTTAACTTCCACAGAATTCAGCTGATTGACATTTCTACAGAGCTCACATACAATTATGCTATGGCTTTATGGGATATGTCATGGTTCATGCACTGAGTCAATATTCTCTATATGTTAAATATTATACCATCAAAATTAAGCATATATTTGAGTCTTTAAATTTTTCTATCTTTATATGAGAAAGTTTGGTAGGGGGGAAAAGTGTTCTCTCTATATATAAAAGATGAACTGTTTCTCACTCTGGAAAAGTTTTTCTTTTTTTTTTTTTTTTTTTTTCCCTATATGATCTACTAGAATAGTTATGAATTGGCATTGCCTATTTATTTAGAGCTTTTAAGAAGTTTTAAAGTCCCTATTATATGCATTTTCCAATGTACATCAGATGAGCTTCTTTTTCTTTTGTGGTGCTAAAATGAGACATTCTTCAGGATAAGTTGTTACATTATGCTGCTCTGTGTCACCAGTGAAAGGTAGAAATTTCCATACAAGTGTTCAGTTACAACTGATTTGGTTAATCCCATTGGGTTAACTGTTTGGTTACACCTGAAAGAGAATTTGTCATAATTACTTTTTAGGTTGTCTTTTACTATAGTAAAATAAGTGTTGGATTGATTTCAGATATCAAAAATTGATTTGACTTATTACATCTGTAACCTGTCTGGGAGCTGAAGACAGGGATCACCATGTAGGATTTTGGGTCCATTTTCCTCACATCTTGCCACTGTGCTCCCCTTTGCTTAGATCATGTTGCCTCTACATACAGCACCTCCTTGGAAAGCTGGGCATGTGATAGGTCCACAATATGCAAAATTCACATAATTTAATATTGTTTGTAGACCACAATCAAAAATCTAAGACCATTTTCAAACATAATTTGAGTTGACTAATGCTGATGTTAGTATAACTCCACTTCATTATATAGCTTTCAAACTCGAGTGCTCTTGTATGTAAATTCAGATTCAGGCAACTGAATAATTTTCTTCAGGCACTGCTAGGGCTACAGTACCTTGAACTGAAGAGCATATGAATTTTAAACTTAAAAGAAAGACCAGGTTTTCATTTTGTTCAGACAGAAACAACAATGATATTTTAGTGTGTGTCTATGTACTCCTATGGAATGGCCTGACCTATATTAATGGCTCTATGTCCCAAAATAATAGCTGTAGAGCAGTCCTCATGATAGCTTTTGTAATGAAAAAGCCATGCTTAGATTTTGAAGTAAGAGTTGCTAAACAATCTTTTTTTTTTTTTTTTTTGCCCATGTTGTGCCATCTCCTTTTCTTACTATTTTTATTGGTTACTTGTTTTACAGTAGTTTTAATATTTTGCTTTAGGCAGAACATGCAAAAATGTCACTTTTTTTATTCCTTTATATCCTTCTGTCTTTTCTATGGACTCCTTCTCTGGTTGACTGTGCTCCAACTTCCATTTTACCCTAATCTGTATAGTTCACAGCCATTCATCTCTAACAAGTTTTCAGAATTGCCATCACATCACTGTTTAAATTTGGTGCTCTCCAGGTTTCTCAGGATATTTTTTGTAACTTCCAGGCTCCAGTTTTGATCCAATAATTACTAGCATACAGCTAATAAGCAGGTGCAGGAACCAAGATAGGTAAACACAACCTTGTTCCATTAGAATAGAAGAGGGGAAAGCAGCATATACATGGTGTAATTACAACTGCTTTGAGCTAAATGTTAGACCTTTTATATTCAGAAGCCCTTGTTCCCTGCATGTGCTATACAACAAATCATTAACCTAACAGTGGTATTCTGGAATCCAATTTTAATTTTGCTATCTATATCACAGTTGCTAATTTCGTTCATTAGTCTTTTTCTTGTATTTTTCTGTTGAGAATCTTTTGAAGTCAGTGTGGATTTAACCAGTCTACTCACTCCTCTGATCTCTTATTGTCATTTCCTTGAAGCTAATTAGATTTATCTTGTATTATATCTTCAGAAATCCCCACTGAAAATTGAAGCAGTTTGTGTATATCTGAGCTTCGTTTTCTTGAAATATTTTCTAGGCCCAATGTTGTATTAAAAAAAACCCCATTTCTTATTTCTCTTTGACATAATGATGCTATGTTAAATTCACATTGTCACATTTGGGAAAAACCCATACAAAAAAATCTGCTAAGATTTTTGAGAAGTATCTGGTCTCAGGAAGTGAAATCGTTATAGGGAATGCATGACAAGAGTATCACCAGCTGCCCCTAGCTCAGTGGATATCACATAATAACATTGACATCTTTAAAAAAAAGAGAAAAGAAAAAAGAAAAAAAAAAAGTGTAGTTTAAAAAAAATTTTTGTAGTCACTAATAGGTGGTTTTAGTGGCAGAGGGTAGCAACTTGTAGCCAACCAGGGAAAGATTTTGGCTGTACATGTGCATATTCTACTACCCAAGATGATGCAGGAAACAGATTAAAGAATAAGTTAGTGCAGAGAATTAGGACTTAGTGGAAAATGTTTTTTTCCTATCCTATAGACACCTACATGTTCCTGAAAATACCAGTATGAATTTATGTATGTTAAATGACTACATAGTTAACACTATCCCTTTTTTATTTGATGTGATTAATGGTGTTCATACCCTCTAAAAACAAGCTGGAGAATAAAGTTTTGGGAGATGACCTCAGGGACAGACAAACTAACTGTACAGAAACACTGAGTAAAGTTTTGCAGGCACAGAAGTGTGCTGTTTGGATTACTTATAAAGAAAAGTCTAGGTTTGCCCTAGAAAGCAGTGGGAAACAGCTTGCAGGACACTTTTTTATTAAAAAAGATTGTTTGTGGACAATCTTTTTCTGTCCCTGTGGCTTTTCTGTGTCTTAGCTGTGAAGGGCCTTGAGGGAACAGCTCCCTTGCAATGAAGAAAGACTGCTGCTCTTAAATGAGCTAAGCATCAGGCCTTGGTTTCCTACCCCCTCTCAGTGCTGAGGATTTGAAAACAGTATTCAAGTGAATTTTCTGTGTATGCTCTCAGACTCAGATGCAGAGCTGAGCAATTTTATGTCTTCAGTTGCACAATTAAGTGATCTGCTTTAGCTTTCAGTCCTTATTTTGCTAGCGGGGCAAACTTTTAATGACAGGTGCATTCCCTAATAAACTATTTATTTTTGTTCAAATATAAAACTCTTGTGTCATATTTTCTGTGCAGCCTAATGGTATTTGTTTGGCATAAGAAATGCTGATTTTGGAAAAACTATTGATATCTGATTTTGCTGTCTTAATGTATACAAATTGAAACTGTTGATCAGTGAAAGGATTGCTTTATTTTCTGAATTTCCTGATCGTATTATTTGTAGAAAATGGATTTTTTTTTCAATGTAAAGTCTCTCATCTCTAACTTCAATATGATTTCTTTTCTATAAATATCTCCTTTTTAAAAATTCTCTTCACTGCAGGCTTACTGTAAATTTAGTGCAGTGATTTTAAAGTTCTTGTCCTTATTTTTAAGGCCCTGAATGGCTGTGGTATTTGACTCATTTTCTCTTCTGCATTTTCTAAGCTGCTAATTACAGTCTGAATCATAAGGTTACTTTTTTTTTCTATACTGTAATTTTGTGAGTCACGAAAATTTTGTTAAAGCTCTACCCTTTTAAAGATACTGCAGGATCCTTCCTTGCTGCCCACTTGGTGTTCTTATTTAAATATAAGATTGAAGAAGGAAGTCTTTGCTGCTACTTTTAACTCCATATTTAGTTGTACATGTTCAGTACTTCATAACTTTGTTTTTAAGGATAATGTGTTTTTCATAGTAAGTCCCCTGAAGTATTATATGAAACATAAAATTAGAGTAGAGTGATAAGATGGATGTAGTGCTACAGGCAAAAGATCTCAATAAATTTTCTCTTTGTGGTGCTTCAGGTAGACTAATATGAAGTAAAACAATAATTCCTGTCTTTCCTGTCATGACCATATTTTTCCAGTATGTTTTTATATCAGAGTATTAGTAGAATAGTTTTGGCTAGAAGGGACTTTAAAGTTTCAACCTACCTTCCATGGACAGAGACACCTATTACTAGACCAGGTTGCTCAAAGCCCCATCCAACCTGGCCTTATGCACTTTCAGGGATGGGACATCCACAACTTCTCTGGACAGCCTATTCCAGTGCCTCACCACCCTCACAATAAAGACTTTCTTTCCAATATCTAATCTAATCCTATCCTCTTTCAGTTTAAAGCCATTCACTCTCCTCCCATCACTCCAAGCCCATGTAAAAAGTCCCTTTCCAGCTTTCCTGTACTTACCCTTTAGGTACAGGAAGGTGCTCTAAGGTCACCTTGGAGCTTCTGCTTCTCCAGGCTGAACAACCTCAACTCTCCCAGCTTGTCTTCACAGGAGAGATGCTCCAACCCCCTGATCATCTGGACATCACAGCTGTCCTCTGGACTCCCTCCAACAGGTCCATGACCTTCTTATGTTGGGGACCCCAGAGCTGGATGCAGCATGCCAGGAAGGGTCTCATAAGAGTGGAGTAGAGGGGAGAAGCACCTCCCTTGAGCTGCTGGTCATGCTTCTTTGGATGCAGCTCAGATGACATAATAAAAATGCTGAATAGTGTATGTGAAGCACATGCTTTCCTTATGACCTGTGGAGCTATCTCTCCTAGACTGCAAATACTTTTATAATTATCATATTGAAGCTAAGAAAATTATTATCCTAAATAAAGCAATATGGGTTATTGGCATATCCTAATATTTGAGGTCTTGTTCTGTCATTACTTCTGACTCAGAAAAATACTGGGATATATTTTCTATTGAAAGAGAATAAAAAGTGATAGCTTTTAGAAGCAATTTCCACAGAAAGCTGAAAGGCATGTATTTGATCTTTTTTCCCACTGAAAGAGCAAGTAAGTTTAAACACTGCTAGAGACTAAAAAGGAAGGGTTCGATTTATTTATGTGAAGGACTGCTGATTAAAACCACACATAAACCTAAAAAGAATAACAATCCTATAGCTTTTATGAATAGTAATTCAAAGTATTCTTCCTTTCCTAGATCAACTTAAAAATATTTGATTTTAAACACTTGGGAGAACATTTGTCTTCTGATGTTTTCTACTTGTTAACTTGAACGGTTTTTTTAACTTCTCTTCTGAGAATGTCCTTAGGCATTGGTTTTAGGAATGAGAGATTTCAAATTATTCATAATTGTGTAAGGCTTGCAATAATTGGTGACAGCAGAACTTGAAACAAGACAGAACACTCACGTTTCTCACTTGCTATAATAGTCTCCTTTACTCTTTTCCAGTAATCTAAGTCTCCTAATAGCCACATAGTTACCTAACATTGTCTTCTATGAGAGATGTTTCTGTTCCTCTTGGGTAACTTTGAGGTTTCCATTATCAGCAGTAGGCCTCTGTAATTTGGTGGAGTGAGAGGCTGAGGCTAGATGTGGATTGTGATCTCTTCCTGGGAAGTTTTGCAGATTTTGTCATGGGGCTGGAGCATATAAACAACTCATTAGAGGTTAACAAAGCTACACGAGTCAGTTAACTCACAGTAATTGGGAATAACAAAGCCATTAGCCCAGGGCTAACACAAAATTGTACAAGTGTTATTATGAAAGGCTAACTTGATAAGCCATGCACATGAGTATGGATTATGGACTATTGCCCATTGTTAGCTCATTTAACTGTGGAAAATCATTTATCTGTTTGATTTTCAGTCTTATGTTCTCCTTACAGAAGGGCTAAATGTAGAAAATCTCTTATCACTGTGACTTCAATTGCAAAAGTAAGTGCAGTGCTAGGAATATTTGATAGGCACTTTGCTGAGTAACAGCTCTGTTGATGAAGTACTACAGACGAAGGGGTCTGCCTACACCAGCCTCCCTCCCAGAAACCTTTCTCCCAGTGCCTCTTGCACTTCACTGGGAGACTTCTGCTGCTGCCAGCTGACATGAGTGGTCTCTTGTGTTTGGTATTAAAAATTATACCAATATTATTAGCACTCATACTCTTCAGGAACATGTGTTAGGTGCTGTAATTAAAAGGTGGGAAGATGCTATTTTTCATTTTAAGATACTGAGCATGAGAGCTAAAAAACAATTAAATAAATTTTTGGAGGAATTTTAAATGCCAAAAAAATAGATTTTCAATAAGTTTATTGGTAGTTGAGATTTAATAATGAGTCAAAAAGCAAAAGCCAAAAAAAAAAAAAAAAGAATAAATATTAATCAAACAGAAAACTAGTATGGCTTTCTGGTAGAGGGACAGATAAATAAATGCCTACAAACTTTTACTTGATATAGCTACATTACAGAAAACCCTGCATATAATACAAGTAGAGTGGCTACAGGAAAGACTGCTGTTCACTGCCACTGGAGGATGATACCTGGAAAGTGTTGTAGGACTTCCCACAGTGATTCTTTACCTGCTCAGCACCTTTCCAAGAGATGTCAGAGAGACGTGAAATTTTATGTGGTCTCAAAGATGTGAGTTTAAAAAGACTTGGAATGAGACATTGTTGGGAGTTACTAAGTAGACAAACTACAACATGCTCAGGAAATTTGAACAAAAACTGGTTCAGAGGACAGGAAGAAATAGGCTGAAGCATTGCATAGTTTCGCTTTGCTCCTTTTATTTTTTTCCCTTTGATACCTTTTTATGGCTACTATTGAAGACAAAAAAAGGCTAGATAAATCCCTGGGTCTGATCCAAAAAGGTTCTTTTGACTTGGGAGATACTTGAAATACTTCAGTGGAGTAATGCTTTACCTCGTGTGCTGCCCTTTTCCCTCAGGATTAACAGAATAAAACACAGTGCCACACTCTCCCATACTTAAACAGATATATGTGTCTGGTACAAAATTTTCTATGTCAAATCTATGCCACTTATTTCCACTCAGTCTTGGGAAATGCTTGTGGGCAAGTGTTTGTCCCAAACAGGATGGACATTACATGAGGGGACAGGTGTATGATCTTGTTTACAATCCTCTTGTGTTAAAATTTCAGTTCCTTCTTCCCACCTACTTTCAGAAAAAAAAAAAAAAAAAAAAATCTTGTTGCAATAGCTGGAATACTTGAAAATTAGGAAAAAGAAGATATTATGGTGTTTTTTTTTTCCCTGAGAAAGTATGAGATTCCCAGTTAAGCCTTCTTTTTAAAAGGAGCTGCTCTCTCTCTTAAATCTTCAGTATCTATTACACTTAACAAAGTAGAAGCAAGTATATTATTTTTCACTTTGCTTACTTAAGCTTGAAAGCCAGAATCTCAATGACTTTTTTTAACCACTTGAGCTAGCAAAGCACTGTGTAGTTGATTATTATTCAGGTCTAATGGGAATCTTTCATATCAATTGCACATTTTCACTCTTTATGAATTATTTCACAAGGAGAATGAAATCCAATTTGAAACAGAATTTCTTATAACCACAAAATAATTTATCAGTCTTATTGGCATGTATTTTGCAAAATAATAGTATTGTACACAGGTTCTGTATGAGTAAATAGAATTACTGCTAACATCTTTTTTTAAGGTTCTTGTTGTACACTCTCCCCTCAGTCAAACACTGTTAGCTCACCAATCAATCTACTTGTCAAAAATGTTCTTCTTTGGCAGAAGAGACTGAGAAGTTTGACAAAGCACATTAAGTTGGTGATGTTGATTAATGCTTTTCAGTTACTAGTATTTTGTTGAACATTATAAATTAAGAATTTTGATGACAGTTGACTTTTCATAAATTACATACAAGAGGAGCTTATCATTGCAATGAAGCAATTTATTTTTACTCTCTAAGATTTGTCATGACTCTGCTTCATTTAAGTTTATTTTTGCTTTTTTTTTTCTTTGCCCCTTTTTTTTTTTAAGTGTGAATAGCATAACTTAAGGTCCATAGGTCTCTTTGTGAAAAAAAAATAAAAGAAATAAAGAGGGCAAAGAATCTTGATTCTGAGAGTTTGTGGGTATTTCTCGTTTTCATTAAAGGCAAAGAACTATAGGGAGCAAAGTTCCAAGAGATGTAGGCCTTTTTGGTAATTTTTGTATCCCAATTGTCAGCTTCCCTAGGCAATTTGGAAATGTGAAGAACTAAGATGTAGGCAATGGTCTGTAAGAATTTCTTTAATAATTATTCCATGGAATGTGGGAGATTTTCTTGCTTTTGACTGCATTTTCTTCAGTGTGTTCTTCAGCATTCTTGATGAAATTACATCCCCAGAGTCACAAAAAACTAATTGATTCTACAAACACCATACCTATAAAAAGCACAAGATTTCCAGGATTTTTTTAATACACATTAATAGAGACCTTGTCTAGGACTTGTTATACAAATTATTTATTTACTGAAAACCTTTCTGGTAGCTGTTTCACAGCAAGAGCCAAGAACAATACTGTCATGCTGCTTCTTGAAAAACATGAGCTTAGCTTAAATGCTCTTTATAAACTGGGAAATCTTGAATGTTGCTTTTTTGAATTTTCCCTTCATAGACTGTGTAGGAATGAAGAAAATATTTGCGGAAAGGATTGTGACAGAAAACTTGGAAAAAGACAGACTTCTATAAATGAAGAGTTTTCACAAAATCAAAAATTTAGTACCATTTTCTATGTTCAGTGAGAAGTATTCCAGAGGAAGCCATCAGTTCCTTGACTGACTTCATCTCATCCACCCAACAAGACCCCTTGCAGTCAAGTAACAGAATCCAAACAGTCAAGATATATCCAGTACTAGCAGTTACTTCTACTTCACAGGAAGACACTGCCTTCTAACCATCTTAGTGGAGTAATTTTTTTTAATGTTGTTTTTTTCCCTTCCCCTACCCTTTGAAATGCTTCTTTCCAAAGTCATAATCTGTGCATACTTATGATGACTTCAAGAGAATCAGGTACGTAGCCTGTGCATTAAGCCACATGGAAGCCCTATTTGCTTCTTGACCAAGAAGAGGAAGTAAATAATGCTTTGATCCTTGAATTTATGGAAATTTTAAGTTATTCCTTCTGAACAGTAGGCTAAATTGCCAATGTACACATAGTAGTTTTTCACAGAATATAAAGATTTTTTGCACACGCACTCGTAATACATTTACTTGCAAAAATGTGGTGCTTTTGTTAACATGTAAATCAGTAGATACCTTAATTTTTTACACTTCTGGTCTGAGTATGTATCTATTTACCTAACTAGAATATATTTGGAGCCAAAAATGAAAAACATCTGTGAGAAGCACTTGTCATACTGAAAGCACAGCCATGGCCTGAAAAACATGGAAGAGAAAAACATTCAAGACATTGCTAGTGATTTGAATTTTATACAGAATGGTTCATATAAACAAACTTAGTGTAAAAAATTTTATTCAATGAAAAAGGCTGGCATGCACAGTGTCAATTCTGATACACATGAATGCAAGTGTTGCTTAATAAAAGTGTAATTTAATATGAAGATGATTGAATCAATACTGAATTTGAAGCAAAAGTTTTAAGGCTGTGGAGAGTTGACTTGGGCCAGCTGCCAAATCAGTCACTCTCTCTCTTCAACAGAACAGGAGTAGAAATTGAGGTGAATTAACTATGGGTAGGGAAGAAGACAAGGAGTTACCACCATAGGCAAACCAGAGACAGTTTGGAGAAAAAGTGTTTAATATGTTGCCAAAGGCAATAGATTTAAATAGTGAGGAGCAAAGGCAAAAATTAAAACTCTCTCACCCCAACCCCATTTCATCCCAGGCTCAAACTCCTTCTTCATTTCTGACTCTTCTGCCCTTCCCCCCTGCTGAACCATGCAGGGCAAGATGGAGAATGATGGCAATGTGTTCAGGTTTTAGCAGTTTCTCTCTGCTGCTCTTTCCTCCTAACACTATTGCCCTGCTCTGGTTTTGGCTTTCATGCACCACAGTTCTTGAAGATAAACATGAAGTGTTTGGATACTTCACAAAAGATGGAGTTTTTAGGATGAACCTGTTCCAGTGTGTGCTCTTTACAGGCCCCAGTTCCTTGAGGCAATATCCACATATTCTGGTATGGAATACTTCTCGGGCTCCAGTGTGGATATCTGCACCAGCATGGGTCCTCTCTGCCTGCTGGTGGGAAATGCCTTCCCCACCATGGTCTCCTCCATGGGCTGCACATAAATATCTTCTCTGATGCCTGGGGCACCTCATTCCCCTTCTTCCCCACCACTGGTGTTTTCAGGGTGATTTCTCATACTTTTTTCCCACTCACTCTTCTCTCTTCTCTCTGAAATATTTCTTGATCTTAAATGTTTTTTCCTAGAGGTGCCACCAGCTTTATCAATGGCCTTGGCTGTGTCCAGCCAAGGTTTTGTTGTGGAGCTGGTAATATTTAGCAGACATCTGTCCTCATCTCACACATACACTCCTGCAGCCCTCTGCTGCCAAAGCTAAAACAGCTCCTGTGAATTTCAACTTTCTAATATAATTACCCAATATTATCAATATGCCTATTTTACTTACAGATCAGTGAAAAAATTGTTTATGTAGGTATGAATGGCTTCATCTCTGGTCATTGCTATGAGCTCTGCCTTGGAAGGGAAAACAAGGAGTAGCTTACCTGACTGAAACTACCATAAGATCTTAGTTAAGCAGAATGTAATGGCTTGAAATGTAATTTAAAAAGAACACTGGGGCTACCACTTCTAACTTTTCTAACTCCAAACAAATAGTAAGAGTTCCATTTTGACAAATAGTAAGAGTTCCATTTTTCTAACTCATCTAGATTTTATGGTATTCATAAGAGGAGAAAGGAGACAATAGAGAAAAAATGGCAATAGGTTTCTAGTGCTTTCTTACTTTCACTGAACCCACTCATGTAGTAGTTTTTTATCCAAGTACTAATGAAGGTAGGTATTCCTATACTTCCAAATGGAACTGCAGAGTTAATAAACAGTAGTGTCTAAGACTGTTATGGTAATCTGACATTTCACCTGTTGAATAAGTGTGGTACATTCCCTGTAAAACAACACTGGTATATCTCGAGCAATGTTTTTAATTTCAGTATTCAAGCTCCCAAAAAGCCTGAGAGTGATTTAGCATTTTTCACAAAAAAAAACTTTGTTGATTTTGCCATCACTTTAACTTCTCCTTTACTTGCTTTACCTGTTGTATAGTTTGGTATTTGTATTCTTTTCTGTGGAAATGAAACATCATTCTTTGCTGTACCTTTTTTAAAAGTAAATTGAATGTAGTGTTGAGAATAATGCAGTGCTTTTTACCCCATGTACTGAGTCACCCTAACATTTGGGGTTTTTTTTCATTGCCAGGCTGTAGTGTGTCTGCATTCCTCAAACAAAATCTCTGCTGGTGGTATGCTGACCTTCACTCTGGCTGTAGGCACAAATATTTACAAAAATTGAAAAAGAGGAGTAATGTTCTTTTCTTTTCCATTGTTAATGTCTACTTTTTCAACAGCTTAGGATTTGTAGAAATGAAAATAGACAGTACTTGAGGCTAAATCTCCTGTGATTCTGCAGAGTGCAAACAGCACAGATGAGTGTAGTGAAAGCTTTTTCTGTTGACTTGCTGTGTATGTACACCACAATGCTGAAGATATTGTTCAATTGACAAGCCAGTTAAGTCACTGATTTTCCTGTCATGCTTGCCATCTAGGCTGTTAACTTCTAAATATTATTTCCCTGAGGAACTGGACAGATATATTTTCTTACGTCACATTACCTTACAGTAATTGTTATGAAGCTGGATTAGGTTCAGCTTTTTAAAGGTAAAAATCCGATTTACTGCCATTTCTTGAATTATCTCCAGTTGCCTGGAATTCTGTAATACCCTTCAACTCTCTTTAAAGTGCAGGGTAAAATGAAAGGGAATTAGGAGCAAGAGATACATGTAATTAAGGTCCCATTGTGAGTAAATTTCTCACTATAGAATTAAAATACTAATGTAGATGTCTAAGCCTGAAAATTAGGTTATTAAGTTTTTTTTTTTTTTTTTAAATTTTAAATCTAGCTGGGAAAGTGGTTTTGTTCTTTTTCTGTTGTTCTCGCTTTAACTTTCTTTTTAAATGAATTGTTATTTTCCCCATCTGTCCTAAGGGAAAACCATTCCTGATTTTTATATCCTGAAAACTACAAATCTCTGTAATTTCCTTTGCAGTGGAACATATTACTCTACTGATAACCCTAGCAGGGTGCATTTCTATAAAGGGTTTCCTTAGATTTCTTTGTGTTCTGTTCAGATACTTAGCATCAAATCACTGAATCACAGAATCATCAAGGCTGAAAGAGACCTTCAAGATCATCTAGTCCAAGCATCAACCCAGCACCACCATGATTACCTCTAAACCATATCTCCAAGTGCCACATTCACACACCTCTCTACTTCCAGAGATGACTGCACCACCTCCCTTGAAGCAGGGAACCATCTTTAAGGGACTAGATGGACTTGTGATTATACTAAGATTGTTATTGATATTTTCACATATTTAAATGAAAAAGTAGATTCTCAAATTGCTCTCTGCCTTGGCAGAGTGTCAGAAACTGTAAAATCTGTCCATGAGGCTGTTTTGTGACAACAGCTGGAGAGCTGACATTTGTGCTATTCCTCAGCTTGACACCTTGAGATCACTTGATCCCACATAGCTACTCATGAGTTGGGTGTTCTCTACATGCTCTTCACATCAAAAAGCTAATTATGTTTTAGCCTTTTCCATCAGGCTCTCCACTGCACTCTTTTTAAAGATCATTTGAAAGCAGTGTGCAAGATGAATAGAGCCACATGACACTGCACAAGGCTTCAGAGATTCAGGAGAAGGTAAGCAGTGTGTGCTAAGATGCATGAGTTTTATTTAAAATTGAGTGAAAAAAGAAAACCCAGGTGCAGACCACTAAAGAAGGGACTAGCCATGGTCAATTTAAGAAAGAAATGGAGATGACTAAAAAGCTTTGAAGAAGACCTCTCTCATTTTCTAAATGTTGACTTGTATGGGGATGTATTGGGAACAGAGTGGGGCATCTGAAAATCAGCTGTGATGAAGATAACCCTGAAAAAAAAATAATTTTTCATGAGTTGGAACTTGAGAAGTTACTCTTTAGAGTCACTGGTTTTTAACCTTTAGGCTGTGGCAGTCTTCATGATGTATGTCCCTGAAGTAAGTAGAATTTCTTCCATCTGAGGACATTTCCTTGTAATGTCTATTTAAATAAAATCTTAACATAGAAGTAGTGAACTTACTAATTTTTCAGTACAGTAAACTTCATCTTAGTAAACCCAAAGGCTCCCATCCTGACAATTTATGTCTAAACATGGAAATTACAGAGAGAAGGCCTGGGGGAAAACAGTGCCACTAATTCTGAAGTGTGTTAAGATATTTAAAAATATGTGCTTCTGCTCCTGCCAGGTGGTCTTTGCACACTGTATGCACCAAATAACCCAGCTGCTCTCCCTGCAGAACTTAATTTATAATTATAATATTGTTGATTATTTTTAAATGTGTTATATAAATTCTCCAGAGATTTAGACTCAATAAAAGAAATCCATGCATTTAATTACTACTCTGAAAATATGTATCAGTTGATGTACTAAAACCACACTTAGTTTACATAAAAATAAAAGCATACTTTTAATACCAATAATGTGAAAGCATACTTTTGCTGAGAGATTATCTATATATTTCTTTGATGGGACATGTTCTTTGCATAGGGTTTTTTCATTTCATTTAAACTTAATTCTCAAATAATTCAGGAACAGGATTAAAAAATAGAATCAGTAATAAAAATAGTTGTTCAAAAGTTCACGCATATTAAGGCTTCTTATTATGAAGTGTTCTTAGGATATCTTAATTTGTAAAATGAGAGTAGTGGCTCAATTTGCCCTGAACATTTTAAGTATTGAGTATTCAGTTTTTTCCTATATTTAAAATTAGCTGCTTTTAATGTTTTTAAATATGAGAAGAAATAATTTTTCCATATTTAAAAAATGTCCTTGTTATTAGAGGATAGCTTTTAGGTTGAAGAACAGTTTAGATCTACCCATTCTTTCCCTTTCCTTTTCTCTTCTCATGAAATATTTACTCTTCTAGATATATTTAATACCATCTATTTCATAGTGACTAAATTGCAAGCTCTGAAGACTTAAGTTTTGAATCTTTGCACAGGGATTGAACTACACCTGTGATCTATGTGCCAATACAGATTGTTGAATAAACAAATATCTCATAGTAGTTTCTCAGCTGAATCTGACGAAAAAGTGACCTCCAAGTCAAGGAAGGGTGAGAAGAGAAATGACTTTGACATGCAGCCAAGAGTCTGCTGCAGGGAACAGATTCCAGAGAATGCCACAGTCTCTATTTTACTAAGAGATCAATCCAGATACTTTAGATAGTTTAATGGGGCCAATGGGGCTGGATAACAAAGCTTATTTTAGTATTATGAATCCACTGTAACTACAGCTTTCCCCAGAAAAGGTTTATTGCATAGGAAAAGGCCAACAGGTACATTATAATCCTCTGAAGAAATTACAGTTACAGGAGAAGGATTTATCATGGGTAATTACAGTTGTTGAACCAAATTCTCTCTTCTGAATGCATACAAAGTAGATGTTTCCATATTCTCAATGGTATTTTAAGTCCTTATTAAACATTAGCCTTGTAATAAAGCTGCGACCGTGATTTAAAAAAAATGATGGATTTTTTCCTTTTCTTCCTTACATCTCACCTGAAGATGATTGGAGATGGATTCAGGTATTTCATATAGTGTCTCCAGCTCTGAGTGTGTGTCTCACTATAGTGTCTCTCATAGTCTCTGAGAGTTCAAGTTCTCTTGCATATATTCAAAGTGTTAACGAGAGATCACCACTAATTCCTACAGGCTCAGATTTAGTTTTAGGCAAATTAGTAATTTGATTTACAAACACCTAAATGTAACACCTCATTAAACTCATTCAGGTTAAATCTCTGTCCATGCTTACAAATGTGCCTGTCATATTTCCTAGCTTTTCCTTGGTTTCTGAACAACATGCTGCAAGAATTTTCATGCTATTTCACTTAAGAATTGGAGGTATTGTAAGATATTGAACTTGCCCAAAATTACACAAAAATAATATGATGGAGGAGATTTTAGAATCTGTTTTCTCAAGTTTATTTTCTTTGTCCTTAGCCTTCTCTGTTGCACCCTTTAAATTTAAAAATATGTATCAACAGAGCTTCTCGCCCCCTCCCCCCCCCCATCCCCACTTCTTCACATGGGTTTTAATCTATCTGTGATATCAAGAGTATATTTTAGATAATTTCTTCTAAAGGTTTCTCTTGAAGAAGTCTAGTATAGGAGAGAGCAGCTTGCACAAGACCCATCTTAAATTTTTACCAGGTAATAGGAAATTATTTTATGTCCTGTATAATGATATAGATGTGGAATGGGTGTTTTGTGATACTTTCTAAACTGAGCAGCAGTTAGACAAGTAGCTGAGATGGAGTGTAAAGTCTTGGTGGAGCAGTTCAGTATTTATTATCTACACATGAGGGAGACATAGAGCTTTATCCTATGTCAAGCAATTACTGTTCTTATCATGATTAGCAGAGCTGTGTGAAAATAATGAGTACTTTTAAAGAAACTATCTACTCATTTTAATTATAAAATTCAATTATGAGAATGGAAAATCTGATTCAGAGTAGCTTAGATTTAGATGTCAGCTTGACTTTATATCCTACTTCACGGCCATAGCAACAACAGCAAAGTTCTTCCTTTTCACACTTCCCTATCCATTTCTTAGGTTTTTATATTTGGATGTAGTTGCAAGCTAGATGAATGTATTGGGTTTGTGTGTTAAGGTTTTGGTAGTGGGGGGCTAGAGGGCTGACTTTTGTGAGAAGATGCCAGAAGGTTCCCCCTTCTCCAACAGAGCCAATGCCAGCTGGTTCCAAGATGAACCTGCTGCTGGCCAAGGCTGAGCCCATCTGCGATGGTGACAGAGCCTCTGGGATAAGGATATTTAAGAAGAGAAAAAAAATTAGTACAACAGCAGCCAGGAGAGAGGAGTGAGACCATGTGCAAGAAATTGCCCTGCAGATACCAGGGTCAGAGTAGAAAGAGGGGGAGGAGGTCTCCAGGCACAAGAGCAGAGATTTCCTCACAGGCTATTGTGCAGATCATGGTGTGGCAGCTGTGCCTCTGCAGCTCATGGAGATCCATGGTGGAGCAGAGATTCATCTGCAGCCCATGGAGGACCCTACACTGGAGCATATGGATGCCTGAAAGGAGGTTGTGAGCCTAGGGGAAGCCTGGACTGGAGCAAGCTCCTTGCAGGATCTGTGGCTCAGTGGACAAAGGAGCTTACACTGGAGCACATATTCTGGCAGGGCATGTGACCCTTGAGGGGATCCACACTGGAGCAGCCTGGTCCTGGAGGACTGGACCTTTTGGAAGGGACAGCTGGAGCAGTTAATGAAGATCTGTAGCCCAGGGGAAGGACTCATGTTGGAGAATTTCATGGTGAACTCTCCCCCTTGGGAGGAACCCCACGTTGGATAAGTGGAAGACAGTGAGGGGAAAGGAACGGCAGAGGGAGTGTATGATGGACTGACAGCAATCCTCATAAGGCTTTTGCCATATTTTCCCCTGTTCAGTTGATGGGAGGGAGTGATAAAGTGGCTTGGTGAGCACCTGGCATTCAGCCAAAGTCAACCCTCCACCGTGAGGTTGCTCCTTTTCCCCATTCCAGATGGTGATATACATCCTCATCTTCTCATTTGCTGAGAGAGATAAAAGCTTCTGTCTCTATGCTTGCTGCTTTTGTGTGAAGCCATTGAGCTCTTGGCAGAGCATTTAGTCTTTGAACTTGACATTTCCCTGCCCTTCAGGGAAATGCTGTTGGGCTGATCTCGTTCAACCAATGTACCCGACTGCTGGCTTAGTGTGTCCCATGCAGAGTCTTTTACATCATTATTTGGTGAACTGTTAATTCCCTTTGCACTACCAGGTCTACTGCAGGATTCTTGCATTGATTTATAAAGCCTTCAGTTTGTTAGGCCATGCTATCTCCCTGATGAATCTCCTTCCAGTGTAACATTGATTATCTGACACTTGGTATTTTAAGTTTTCTCAAAAGTTGCATTCTCTGGAAACTTTTCTCTATGTAAGCTGGATGGAGTTTCACTTCGGTCCCTCACATATCTATTACAAAAGAAATTTCTTCTACAGTTTTAAATATCACCATTGAACTTCACAATTAAAAATCTTCTCAAACTGGCACATGATATAGGCTCAGAAATGTGGAGTTTGACATGGAAAATGCCTTCAGTTACAAACAGAGACCCAAATTTGTTAATTGTGGGCAAATCTCCAAGTATGAATGACTATGAAAATAGACATCCACAGCATCTGTGTAAGCAAAAACAAGAAGTGATAAGGGTTTGTTGAGGGTGCACCATAATTAAGGAATTATTTGGAGGTGGCAGCAAGGCTACGAAAAAATCAGCACACAAAATCATTTTTTCTATGGATTTTAAGTCCTTACTGGTCACATCAAGGAATAAACAGATTTCTGAGTGATAATCTTTGTTCAACATTAAATTTAGAATTGGACACAGAGGAGGAGTAACTTTGTAAAATATTTTTGAGGCCCTAATTAAGGATGAAATATTCAAATTTATAAAACCAGAGCCAAAATTCTGTTCTCTGATACAAGAAGAGAAAAGGTGAATTTTCTGCTGCTGCTGTTGGGCCTTATTTGACATTTCATTGTACAACTATTATAGGGCTCTTACCATTTGCAGACAGCATGATTATTTGCAGAGATTGTAGTAACAGCCAAGAATCCCTTGTTGTGAATTATGACACTGCTCTGATGTCAATAGGATAGCAAACAGGAAGTTTATATTTTCTGTTGGATAGGAACTCTATGAGTGCATTACATCTTTTCCACTAAAAGGAGCCACAGGTAAATAAAAATAGACTTACAGAATGATTTGGGTTGGAAGGGACTTTCACAGATCACCTAGTCCAAATCCCCCCCCACCCTCCAGCCCACTCCCTGCCAATCCTCACCCCTGGTCATGGACAGGGACATCTTCCACTAGATCAGGTCACTCAAATCCCTGCCCAGCCTGCCTTTGAACAATTCTAGTGATAGTGCATCCACAACTTCTCTGGGTAGAATGAGAAGTTGTGGATGAAGAGAGACAAGAAATAGTTCCACTTGGTTATTACTACAAGTGCCAGTTGTAGTAAAAAATACAGCTAGATACATGGTGAGAATTATGAAATTCCGTTTTAATGGTCTATAGCTTTGCCATCTTTAACACTTGAATAAGAATTTTCCAAAGCAAGTCCTTTCATCTGTCTTTCATCTGATTATTATGTTCCCTACTATTTTCACTGCTGCAAAATTCTTCATCTATGTAAGAAGATAAGATTAAGGGAAGAATATATTTTTCCAGATGTTTCCAAAACAGACAAACCCTATCTGACTTCAAAATCCCTTCTATTCTGCTTGAGTTATGAATTTTGCTTAGTTATATGCTCTTTGATTGTTTTCTAATGTTGTTTACTTTTTTCATTTTTTAAAGTATTCATCTGAAGGTGTATTAAATATATGGTGCATGCAGAAAAATGCACAATCATGTATGCTGGAAAAAAGAAACCTGCACAAAAGCATTCTCAATAGGTTAATTGTGTCTACTGACACTCAGGAGTGAAAAACATGAAAAGGTACTGACACTTATAAATAGTACTGGGAAAATAAACTGCAACTTAGCATTTCCTTCATGATAACCTCTAGATTCCACATTATAATAACATCAGGATAGTTATGGATAGTTATGTGCTCCTCATTTTATTGTGTCAATACCATCTTTTTTGAAATAAATTTAATCAAAGGAAAAAGGCAGCTAAATTAAAATATTTTAAAATATTATATAATTAGAGATGATTAGAAGTTTCACTGTAAGATACTTTATCATTATAGATACCTATCATTATACCTGCTGTTACAATATATTTTAAGAATATAATAATATTTCCTTAAAAAGTCACCTACTGAATGTTTTGCAGCAATCTTACCTGCTACCATCTTTCTTTTATATAAGCAAATATAAGCAATTTTACTGAGTTCTAATGGGACTTCCTGCTGAGCATGTGCAATCAACATAATTTTATTTCCTATGCCAGTGTGTTTCATGTTTATAGTTCAAATAGAGCTGTCTCTGTCTCAGCAGCAGCATTAAGGAACTTGAGCCAGTATGCATGTGAAAAAATGGAACTAATTTTTCAGAGTGCACCTTAATGTGAAAGTGTGGTTAGGTATTTGAAAGGCACTATTGAAGTTCTATGAGTGCTCCTCATGCTAGATGTTGTTTATGTGCATCCTCAGGGAGTTTTGAGCCTGCTAAAGGACAGAATGGAGAAAGGAAGTGATAGGACAACTAATTAACAGGTAATCATGAGCACAGTGTTTTGAGATGGTTCCAGAGAAAAGCTTTTAAAAGAAAGATCAGCCCTGAGAACCAAATCCAGGGCATATGCCTAAGGTCTGCAAACCAAGTTATTTTGAAATATGATAAATATTTTAATTAAAATTGACTTAGCATCCTGCATTTGCTTTCTGTAATATAGAGTCACTATGAGGACTTACTGCATCTTAGAAGCTGAAAGCTAGGACTTTACAGATTCTTTTTTTTATTTTTTTACCCAGAGACAGCTAAGTTAGTGTACAAGAAAAAACACATTATCTACTTAAGAGCTCAAGAGATACTAATTTATAAGCTATTTTCTTTAATCTGAATGGAGCTGATATAAAAATATTTGCCTTCATAAACAGCAGCACAAACATATGGTGAAAAGGTATTTTTGACCAACAGCACCAGTGAGGTTGGCACAATCTGAAGAAATAGTGCTTGCTAATGGACTAATTCTGCAGAGGCAGCAAAGAGCACAAAGCACTTCTTGTTTCTCTGAGCTCAACAATATATAGCAAGAAAGGCTTACTCAGTTTAAATAACCTCTGCAGTGGGTTAATTAAAAATAGATATGCAATACCCAGCCAATTCCTTCCATCTCATTCTCTGGTAACTTCAAAATAATATTGAAATTACCAATATCTTTAAAAAAATGTGTTGATTAAATGGTTTATACTGCTGCTGGAATCTAACTGGTATGAATAGGGAGTTAAGAAAATTATATATTAATGATGAATTTCAACAATTACTTGTGATGATCTCTGCTTAGAGTTCTGTTTGAAAATAAGATACATTTATGCTGTGACTTTTGAAGAATATAAAAAGTAAAGGGATACCTAAGGTGACTTCATTTGCGGTACCTCTCTTGAATCTTAAGTTTTCAAAAACAAGTAGAAAAGGACATTTCAGGAATTTATGACCATATTACTTCCCAAACACACAAAAAAAAAAAAAAAA
>VZRH01004767.1:65391-97203 GCA_013397555.1 Urocynchramus pylzowi | reverse complement strand
CCCAAACAAACAAAAAAAAAAAAAAAAAAATCAAGAGGAAATGACCTTCTCTTTCTCCCCTCTCTAATCACAGCAAAGTTTGAAAATGTCTCATGAACTGTAAAGCTGGCCTTCGGAATATCTATTCAGTGTCAGTGTTTCCTGAGACTGCAGATTTGCAAACAAGCCTGTTCAGATTTGTACACAAGAATGGCATTTGGCCCAGTGTGTGCAGACCTTCTGAAGGGAATTAGATGCAAGACTCTAAACCAGGTTATCATACCCTTAGGAAAAAAAGGCTCTGATATACCACAAATACTGATAAAACACCCCTCTATGATGCCTAAGAATTGACTTTTAATGGAAAAGGAAATAAAGGAAAAAAGTACCCAGGAAAAAGGACTTCTAGGAAAAATATTATAAATGATGTGCACATTACTTATACAACACCTGTATAAAAGATGGTTTCCACCATAGAAGAAGCAGCTTTCTCATAGCATAAAATTAAATAACCTCATTTGTTGGCAAAGGTTGGCAGCCCAGAAGCCCCACCATATTTTTTTATGGAATTCTTAGCCTCCAAGGAGGCTATCTGTTTTCCTTATCTGTTTTGCAAACTGTTTCTCACAAAGAGGGGCAAAACATGCATGCTTTTAATGCAGCAGGCTGAACCTGCCTGGTTCACACCAATTTGGAATGTTTGCTCTATCTGAGAAACTTGTGAGTTGAACATTATCTGTCTTTTTGCAGTTCATGCAATTCACTACTTGAAAGGCAGGAGCTGGCAGTATGATTGACTCCTTCCATGTTTTCCTAAGACCAAAATCAAGATGCTAGGTCCAGAGAGACTCTTCTCACAGCAGGTAACACCAATAAAAGGAGTACTGAGAAGTGATGGGAATAGTGGGTGTGCCAGGTCAACCACATCATCATGACGGGTTGATGCTTTTTAGCTTTTGTCGCACTCTCCTTTGTCTGACCTCTGAGGTCAGAGAAGGTGGCTGGCATCTCTGCCTCACTCATCATCTCTGACATGTGGCTGGCACTGGCAAATTTACTCAAAAAATACGTGCCTGCTGTGTTCTAGATTGGCCTGCACTCATGGGAGGGGAATAAGTGCTGAATGTTTCAAACTGGGGGTCTAAGAATGTAATCAGTACTCTGTGTACTACCCTACTGTCTAGTTCTTTTTCACATGGGGGTCCTTTCCTATTCAGACCAATAATCTGTCTGCTTAGAGTACCACAGTAAGTCATAAATTCTTCAGGCTGCTCTTGCAACTGGTATTTTTTCTTTGTCAAGATAAGCAAAGCAGATGAGCTCATTCAGAGAGCACATGCGTTTTAAAATATCTTGAAGTTAAAAGAAAATAATTTTCCTTCCTACAAAAATATTTGCATTCAGAGTACTGAGAAAGATTTGAAATAAAAAAAGTTCCCATTAATTTTAACAGAGAGAGGAAATTTTCATTAATCTTTCTTCCTTCAACTTCTTTTCCAATGAGTTGTATGGTTTTGAATGACAGATCTACAGAAGGGACAAAGGCAAAGGGTTTGTATACAAGTTTTTTCTTTGTGCTCACGATGACTTAGACATTCCCCTTCAGATAAAGCTCAGAATGAAGAAATGTGTGACTTTTATGGATTATCCTGTGAATTTAGTCAAAAGGGTCTCTGTGTTCGTGCCCTCTGGGAGAAGTTTTTATGAAGCCTTAATAAATCATGTGCATGCATCTTCACTCTTGACTGCTAAGAGTAAGCAGAGCTGTTTCTTAACTCCCTTTCTGCTAGCGCATATCAGTAAGGATTTGAAATGGTTAGGGGCTTTATTTATTCTGCATGATATAATAATCTAATTCCTTGATTAGTGTCTTTTCATTTTATCAATAAATGCTACTTTGAATTCCAATTAGGTTTTTCCATGGAGGAATAGTGAGAAAAATACGAAGTGTTTCAGTAATGATGGTAGTCAAATGAAACAGTACATTCCAGGTGGAGTGGCAAACATAGAAATATGTACTTTAACAGCATGTTTAAATTTTTTATTATTTCATGTGCATTCATTTCCAGAAGTGTGAACATACAGGGGTGTCATGGGTTGACCCTGGCGCAGTGCCAGTGCACCCATGGAAATATATTTTCCCAAATGGCTACTGTGAGATGTGACCAGAAACAGAGCGAAGCAGGCCCCAGCTTAGGAATAGAGGGAAAAAACTTTATTAACCTACAATATACTAAATGGAACACACACACAATTCAGAATGGAAACCCTCCAAAACACTCCTCCTCCCCGCACCCAATTCCACCACAACACAATGAGACAAAACTTTAAATTCCCAATCCAGTTACCACCCCTCAAACACTCAATTCTCAGTCCATTACCACCCCTCAGACGATCAACTCCCAGTTCATCAAGGGAGAGAGGAGTCTCCTTCTTGCACCATAGGCTTCCCCAGGAAACCTCTTGAAACAGTTGAAACCTCCTGTGTTTCCGTGTCACACATGGCAGCTGCCTGGAGAAAATCTGCCATGGTGAATCTTCCTTCCATGTCCAGTGCTCTCACCACTGTTCATGGATCCAAACTACTTCTCGGGTTCCTTTTAAGGATGCTTTGACAAGTTCCAAAAAAGAGTGACAGTCTCTCACTTTTGGAACACCAGTCCCCCCCATATTCACTCCCCTGGGGCCGGGGGTCTCAAGAACAGAGATCTCCTTCATCCTCTGAAGGCAGAGGGCTCCACTGTACCTTCCTCATCAGTCTCTGTTCCCTCCACATCTCCACCTAACACCACTGCACTCTTCTTGGCTTCCAGCCATTGCCTCCCCCTACATGCAGTCTCTGAGTTACAGGGAGAAATTGGTTCAGTCCTGTGGCTATGCAAGAAAAAGTCCAGCCAAAGGCCACTCCATCATCTCCTCCACCTAGGACTTTTCCCATCCTCTGCTGACATTTTTCCACTTGCTCGAACTTTCTCCTCACTTACCCATTTCCCATCTCTCTTCTCACTCAGATCAAGGAGGATCAGTGTTTTCAAAGTTTCCATTGTCCAGGAACAAAAAGAGTTAAAATCTCAGCTGCTGTCTGCCTAGGATTCCCACTGCTGGGCACCTTCTTGCACCCACCCCTGCTTGCTTCTCCTTCTCAGCCGTGGTGCCAGCATACGCTATCAAATTTCAAGCTGGCACAGACTCTCTCTCCTCTCTCTCTCTCTCCCGGGTGGGGTGGTGCTGCCCAAAGTATCTCAGGATCCCTCCCTCCTTCCCTCCTGCAGGGGCTCCAGCCCACCTCACTCCAGGCCACATGGCTTCTGCCCTCCCCAGCCCAGACGGGGGCTGGGCAGGGCAGCTGAGATCGCTTCCCGGCTGGAACCAAAGAGGGAGTTCACTGGGGAGTGCTCTGCTTTTAACCTCTGTGTTCTCAGAGGCGTATCCATGTCTTCAGTGGCCACACCAGGTGCCAATATTCAAATCTGGCCACTGATTGGTTTGACCACAACTTCCCAAAAACTCACTTCCTTGTCAATCTATGACAACGGGCAGATCCCTAGTCTTTCTATTCCCAGTTATAAGCTTGGTAAGAAATATATGTACAAAAAACTGTTCAGCAGCTGCTTGGTTATAAGAAAGGAACACTTCCATTGTTGCCTGCTGCCTGAGAAGCTGAATTGACCTCTATTTTTTTTTGTTTGTTTTGGTTTTTAATTTGGCTGGCTACCTAATTTGCAAGAGAATCAGATACTTTGGAGTCTTTTCATGGTACAGACTTATTAAAGTGTACATCCTCCTTTCCAACTCCATTTATACATGCCTGAATCATTGGCATGAAACATCTTAGAACAACAAGAGTTACTAGGGCCACATTCAGTTTTGATTAAAAGAGGAAAAGGTGTTTGCTGGTTTGTGGTATAAGAAAGAAAGATGTAGTGGGGATAAGTTTAACTGGCAATATTGCATTTTTGTTGCCAGTCTGTCCATTTAAAACACAAATGACAAGTACATCTTTTGGTTAGAAAACCAAATCTTTAGAAAAAAGATTTTTTTATGAGGTTTTGGATAAAGTGACCTAAAATAATCACAGTAATATGAAGGTTAAAGGGTGAAGAGGGATTCTGTGATAACAAATCATTTTGCTTTGCTGTCATGTCTAATACCTCATACTGAACTACGGTTTCTTCTTCTCTTTTGGTGAGCATGCTTCTTCAGATGTTAAATGGATCCATGCTTGGTTGACTGTTGAGTGTGGCTCACTGTCTTCTTCAGAAGATAAATACAGGAGAAAAAGTGCATTCACTGGTTATGCAGAGGTAGTTCAGCTCATTGCTAATGAACTGTCTGGAATCTTGGAGAAAAGCCATACTTGTTCACTGCTCTGCCTGAGCTGAACTGCCCTGCAGAGGGAGTGGTGCTGTTTCTGAGATGAAGCTATGGGGAAATATACTCCATGTTTTCATTAATCTGAATTCCTAGATGACTAAGTGACTGAATAACCTGCTGCCACTGATCTGTTTTAACTCTTACTCTGAAATGAAAGCATTTTTCCCAGATCTCATCTGGAGAAGTTGTTCTAAAAGGTGTCTTGTGTCACTTCAGCCCTCTCACCAACTTTGAGAGTCAATAACTGTCTGGTCAGAGAGATCTCCATTAACCTAATTTAGACATTATCTATTTTGACTTGGCCCAGACTCTAAAGATATTACCTCAGCCTGTTTGGGTGAAAATGTTTTACATTATATTAATAATCATTCACTGGAGTACATAGACTAAAAGACACAAAAATAATTGCAGAACTTCCTATTAAAAAGATTAATTTGAGTGATAAGATCACCTATTTATTCATGTAGATAAATTCTTGTGGCAGATTTGGTGCTGAGGTACTCTCCTTGGACAAAAAAAGCTGAGATCAAATACTTGATCAGAGATCAAATCAAATGTTTCCCATCAAGCAGGAAGGTAGCACTTGACATGATCTTCAAGACAAGTGCTCTCTTGCCTGGGTCATTGGGCAGCTATCTTCATTTCTGTGATTCTATTCTATGACTGGGATGCTCAAGAAAAGATCAAACACTTGCAGGCATTTCTTTCTCAGCTAGCACAAGCAGTTCCCTGCCACCTCTCTGGCATTTGTGAAGCCAGTGTTTCTAGAAGAGATAATTAGTCTAACTTCAGGCTGTGAGTTTTGACTGGTGATAGAGACCCTTTGTGTATTTAGTTTCCAGTATCTCTATTCTTCATTCCCCAGAAGAAAAATAGAGGGGAAAAAGCACGTTTCAGTTTTAGGACTGTTGTAAAAATAACTATATGGAAACTTATGTGATATTCAGATATTAATGTAGTTACAAATATCTAAAGTAAGAATGAGTCACCAACTATGAATGCAATATGACTGTTATTTACCTTTATGCATTCATGCTAGCCAGTTAGAGGGGAATCCAAACCACCAAATCACACAAGGAAATCATCCATGTCTGAATCAGATTCTTTAGCCATTATAGCAGGTAATTGTTAGCTGGGAATATTAATGGTAACTTGTTAGGACACAAGGAAAGCACAGTTATTTTGTGCTGTAAAAAGATACATGTGACCATAAAAGTCCTAGCAAAAACTTCATTGCAAAGGTCAATAATTATAACTTAATGTAACCATTTCTGTCAACTTCAGGTTATGTACTTTTTAGTCAATATTGAGTATGTTGACATTATTTAATGTTTTACCTTCAGTTTGAGGGACCATGTTCTATTCTTAAGCTTCTGTTCTGATGGTCAAGGCTATCAAAAAAATCTGCTTTCCTTCCTTGCACAGCTAATTCCATTGACTTCAGTAGGTCAGTTGGCATGAATCAGGAAAAAGATTTTGTATGATTTCTGTTGCTTAGATATTAAGAGAAAATTATTTTCCTATTTCCACACATAATTCTTTTGAAAATGGATAATTTTTCTTTCTATTAATGGTAAAAAAAAATGCAGAACAGTTTTCAGGAGGCAACTGTAGTTTGAAATGAGGGAAATAACAGACACAAAGGAATTGAGCAAGATATAGGTTCATAATTTCAGATATTGTGGTCAATACTGATTCTACTTATTAAAGTAATATGGCATTATGAAATTTAATTTAATTTTAGTTTAAAAAGTTCATTATTTACTTGCATTAATTGTGTGTTTATGTGCATAGGAGGAGGTTGTAGAGTGGTACATACATTTCAGCTTTCATCCTAGCATTACTCTAAAATGTCAGTTTAAGTTCTGTCACCCAACAATTGCTCCATCCTGTGTAATCCAGAAGGTCCATGAATGTCTGCCCCAGGTAAATGAAAATATTCCCCCATTCCCCAGTGCTTTCTTAAACAGTGTGATCAGATCGCACATCATAATTTTCAATTGTCTTTATTCATTTATTAATTAAATAAATCCAGGGGCTCTAGAATATCCATTATTTGTAATAAGAAAGTAAAATTTTAATATACCACTTCATCACTGATAATGTGAAGTCATATTTACCACTCTTCCCTGAAATGCTTCTGTTCTTCTTGCAAGGTAGCAGAAAGTGCTATTCTTTATGCACTGGAGTATGTTTATCTCATTAATTTGGGTAATTGATGAAGTAGGCTTTGACATTACAAAACAGTTTTTTCATTGACAGTTTTTTCTTTGCAGACATGGAAAAGGGCTTTCTTAAAGCCATTCTACTTGTAATATAATCAAGTATGCTGCTTGTTTAAATCCCTGGGATGGTAAAACTTTGTCTGCTTTTTCTGGTGTATTTAAAAATTTCTAGAAATTGTAATCTAAATGAAAATGGTTAAAGAAATATCACTGGAAATAAATGTTACATAGTCATTGTCCATTTAAACTGTGGAACATGAGGTCTAATAGTCCTGGACTAGTTTAAGTTTCAAGTGGATTAGACAATGTAGACCACCATAGGTGGCACATAAAATCATGTTATTGATTGCTAAAATGCCTTTCATGGTTGAAAACTGTAATAACACCATGTGTACTATAATTTTTCCATATTTTTTATCTTTTAATGAGACTAGTACCTCATAAAAGAGAGTTTGCCCTCTTCTTCATGTTACCTAGATCATAATCAGAGCAAATTTCACCTCATTAGATGAGATATTCTCCTTTCTTTCTCTCCATAGGTACTTCTTTCTTCAGTATGTTTTTTTTTCTGAGTATGGGGAAAAACATAAGAGGTCTTCTGAGAAAGCTGGTTAGAGAAATGTGAAGTATTAAAATTAAATGTTAACCTGCAAAGAAAGGGGCAAACCAACAGACGATGATGTTGTGAGCAAAATTCAGGGCATATCTATCCAAAGGCAGCTGAAAGGCAAAGATTACTGAAGGAAGGAGTCAGAGAAGAAAATAGCTCATTTGAGACTTTAAACAATTTTTTTAAGGATAGAGTGGAAAAATCAAATCCAGGAAAATGGAAAGAATGTTCCACAAAGAACTGTGATCAAGGTAAAGAAATAGAACGTAACTTTTGTATTAAAAGGGATTAAAGTCTATTAGATCTGTTGAACCTTCACAATGTCTGTTTTAAGGATTTCACATGTATAAAGGAGCAGATTCAATGCAGTCATTTGTTGAAAGCAAGCAGATGCTGGTTCTCAAACCAAGGGTTTATTGCTCCATACAATCTTGAAGGAGTTTACCATGCATTTGCTCATGGTTGCTAATTGTACATGACTATTTTGAGCTCAGCAGACATGTTTTACTCTTTTCAGTTTCAAATGCTGTCTTGCCTCCAGATGTGACCTACGAAATATGGCATGCTGGAAGACAGAAATACCAAGGAATGAAAAAGAAAGAAAGAGATACAAAGATGGCTACAGACTGCAAAATGTCAGTTTGGGAAATCTGAGTGCACAATAAATTAAGCAAGTTTTAATGAGAAAATTGAAGCCTTTATTACAAATAAAAAGTGAAAATTTACAGTGTCAGAAGAAACTGAAGATCTCAAAGTCTTAGGGTTTAGTGTATCATAGTGGAACTTGCCAGAACAACACATACGGAGAAAATCAGCAACAACCCTTATATAGTAGAATTCACTAGAGTAGACATGCACACAATAGACACAAATTTTATAAAAAACAGAACAGTAAAGCAGCCTCTTAGAAACAGCTGTAACATTTAATATGAAAAATCTAACTTGAACAAATGTATATGAATGCAAGCATATGTGCAGCATGCAGTTAATGTATGTTCATGTAAGGATTTGTTCCACCTAGAACTTTTCTTTCAACCTCACTAGTGATTAACAATATAACAAATAATATTCTTCATTTCTGCCTTCCTGTTTCTCTGATATTTTTCTGATTTTGCTCTGGGGGACAATGAACGATGTTTTGGGGATGGATATGATTCAGTGGTTTAGACCATGCCCCAGTTAAGATGTTATTATCAAATTCAATTTTAATTTTGTTCATTTTTATCTTTAGGCATGCTTTTGAATTCTGAACCAATATCTGGGAACTAGAGCTTTCTTTCCCTTTTTTTTTTTTTTTTTTTTTTTTTTTTTTCCACAGCAGAGATTTTTCTTGGATTACCAGTCTCATATGTCTTTCAGTTGCTTTCTGTACAGTTTCTGTGCCATTTTTAAAGGATGTTCCTGTGTGTAAGGGACCCTGAACATGATTCAGTTATGTTTTTCAAGAGTTGACTTGTGCTAGACCTGATACAGGTCAGGTTCATAGGCCAAAGCAGCCCTACAGAGCATTCTACCATGTGGTCAATAACTCAGTTCTCTTTTGCCCCAGAGCCCCTTTGTTGCCAGGCCCATTTCTTCCCATGTGCCAATCCACTTCACTGAGCCATCCATGTGTGTATCTGTGCATTTGCTCATTTATATTTATTGTTGTGAAACAAATCAGATATTTTCTAGATCCAGCTGTATTCCCTACTGAGTTAGGCAGTGCATGTAAGTCTATGAATATGCTGGTGCACTTAACTGTTTCTTCAGCTCTGTGCAGCAGAATGGTTTTATGAAAGAGCATAAACAAACTGTATTAATTTGGATTGCCTTCCCTCCACTGATCTTGCTGTTTTCAACTGCCCTTCCCAGTCCTCTCTCAAGCAATTTGGGATGCAAGATCCATTGTTAGTGGACCATTCAAGAATGTTGAACCATTTAGCAACCATTCAAGAATTGGCAACATAATAAAACATTGCATTAATAGTCTTGGAATCTTTTCTGAAGCAAAAATTATCCAACTAAGACTAAAGGCAAAAACTAGGACTGATTGTGAATTATTCAGAAAATTACAGTGATTCTGGTAATGCAATACTCATCTCTCAGACCTGCTCTATGGTTCAAGTGAATTCCCTAAACAGCAGGTTAGTGGTTCTTCAGAAGCTTTTTTTGCTTCCACTCACAAATTTCATGATGGACCTATGTAATTAAAGCATAAATAAAATTTGGAGGGATGGGGTGTGAATATGTATTTTGATGGAAGCATTTCTTTGAGAAAAATCTCATTTGAAACTGAAGTTGAAGGAATATATCAGTTTTAACAGCTTTATTCCTTCATTTTTCACACTTTCCCTCTTAGAAAATTGTAAAGGTACAAAGATTGGTGGTGTAGTAGGCCTAAAATGTTACATTTTCATTTGGACTACTTCTATCCTAATCAAGCTTTTAAAAAGATTTAGAGATCTACTATGATATCAATTATTGCAATTTTGAAAAACTCAAATATTGTGGAAGTCCAGATGTGGGAAAATTCATGTGCGTGTTTCTTGGTGCTCTTTGGAGCATGAAAATCCTCCTCTTGCTACTTGGTTTGAATTACATTTGAAACAGGGCAGTGGCACAAGCAGTTTAATTCTCACTGATTTACACTGAAATTTGGATAAGCCAGTGCTGTCCAGCATAAGGCACAAAGGATCAATTTATAAATTTTTTCAGGAAAGATTCCAAAATTAATTTGGATTTAGTGATAGTATATCTAATTAGAAAGTTATAAACTGATATCAGCTTGATGAAATAAGTACAGATTTTATGGTGAGACTGAAAAATGGTATTAAGCAATACAATTTTTTGAGAGTGTACTTCTGTCTTCAGGACACAGTAAATATTTTCACCATTGGGCTTTGTGAATTATACTGTCCTTAGTAGCAGACAAATTTTTTGGTAGTAAATCATGCAAAGAGGAGAAAGCCTTTGTTTCTTAAAGAAAATAGAAAGCTATTGAATAAATAGCAAAGTGATTCCTCAGCTGAATTCAAAATATTGAGCTCCTGTAAAAAATTATCACATTAAAAAAAATCTTTAGTTCTACATAAAAGATTTTGTACAAAACCATTTGCATTGGACTGAATCATCAATAGAAATGCTTTTTTTTCAGCATATGGGGAGTGTTGTGGATAATAACTTATGTAAAAATGTAATACTTCTTTTTCACTATGACAAAAGAAAAGAAAGGAATAAATTTTAATAAGACTGATTCAGGAGGGAATTTTGCTATAAAGAGGTGCAAGAATAAAAAAAAATGAGAAAAGAGACAAATGTCTTTCTTTTTCAGTAGTCAGTCTGTGTAGACAATGATATTCATTTGTGTGAAGTATTTTTGTTATAATCTCATATTTTATACGAGCAGTTTAGATAAGTCTCTCTGGGAATTTAATATAAACAAGAACAAAAAGGAATGTGGCTAGACTAATGACACGTTATTTTCATAGGTGGTGGAATTTCTTGGGGTTTATTGAATTTCAGATGGCTATTATGTCTGTCTGGGAGCTTCCCTGGCAGTGTCCATTTTACTGTAGGGCATGTGTAGCAGTGATCCAGGGGCTCTGAACTCCTGCAATTGAAAGAAGGAATCTTGATGACACTCACATTCTGGTGGTTTTAATTTTCCTGGGCTTGTGTTGAATTACAAGTACAGTACAGTCTAGTTTGATTTTCTGGGGAAAAAAAAAAAAAAAATTGCAGTTTTATATTGCCACTAAACAAAGGAGTGAATGGGAAGAAGATATTACAGTGTTATGAACTCCAACCATGATCTGGGTAAGGGAACAATATTAGCTACTTGTGATAAACACTAGACAATACTCTCTTATCAATACCAACACTAAACTTCAGGTGACAAAGAGATGGCTAGGACAGGATTTTTTCCAATATCAGATATTAAAAACCCATTAAAAAAAAAAAAAAGGGAAAAGTGAATAAGAAATTATTAGGTCACTGCCTTTTTCATTTTAGAATTGGATGAACCTGTAGGCCTGAAGTATTTTACACAATCTGTCTTTTTGTTTCCTATTTACTGAGTGAGTGAGTTCTTCTGGTTCAGTAAGACCACAACCTGCCTTTTGAGGATTTTTGAGCATATCTGTACTTCAAGTGTAGAGTAGTATAGGACTGCAGAATATAAAAGTATGGAGGAATTATTTAGTCAAGAGACATTTACTGGTGTCTCTGGGTTTCTATTATATCACATTTTTGAAACTCTATATATACATGATTCTTACCATCTTCATCTATATATTAGTTTAAAAATTCTGTGCTGAGTGACTCCTCAGAGCTACCTATCACAAGCATTTGAAAGATATATATTATGGAATGTAATTTTCATAACAATGTATAAAGGACTTTGCAGTTGTGTGAACAAATGATGGTTTCAGTTTTTTTATCAAACTAAAAAATTAAGAAAAAATAGCTAAAGAAATTTTTAATTGATTTAAAGCAGGATAAACCAAAATATTCAACTAAAATAAAATAATTTTATTTGACTGGGTAAGAAGTATTTTAACTTTTCTTAATACAAATATTATCAAAATTATTTTTGATAAATCATAAAATAAATAAAGATATTTTTCTTTAAATAACACCAGGTCTATTTAGTTGTATAGTGGAACTTACTGTCCAGTCTTAGGTTTGAAAAAATTTTTCAGTCAGTGTAAACTGACTAAACTGTAGGAGGAAGGATTTTTGACTGTTAAATTTCACAATGAAGATAATGATGAATATACTAAGCTTCAAGACCATGAAGTTCACTCTATCCTGAGTCTCACACACTCAGTTCACAGTGCTTCAGCCAGCCCATAGGATCTCTTGATGGCCAAACAAGTTGTCTTGGAAAGACACATGGATGGTAAAGGCGTGACCTACAAATTTTAGAATGTTCATAGAGTTTTTGCATATTTAGCTTATTTTTTAAACAAACTGGATCTAATTTACTTGCTAAAAATGAAGATTGCTCACATTAACTTATCTCTTAGCCAAAAATACGCAACAGCACTCATCAAGAGTACTATGATGATTCACATCATCAGTGTTGCAGAAAGATCACGAGAAGGAAGGGAGAAAATTAAAGAAATAAAAACCAATTTTAAGTCATCAGAGCAGAAAAAAATAATCCTCTAATAGGTCTGTAAAGATAGTTCCTATTATTGTTATTATAAAAAATCAGTAATATTTATATAGATTTATTGATGATTTAACATGTTTCTGCATTCTCGGTTGTACAACATCTTCCTTCTTCTGATGTTTACATCAAGAAATAAGATGCTACCTCTGATTTCTCTGCCATAACCATACTGAATGCCTAAAAAAGGTAGTTTTGATTCAGCAAAACACCATCAGCATATTTTACTTTAAGCATGCAAAGTAATTCACTGACTATTTAGGATTTTCTTAAGACTATGCAGTAGCTTAAATTTTTTTACTGAAATGGAACTTCTTATATTGATTAGGTACAGCTCAAATCTATGCAGAAAGCTGAAAAAAACTTTATTCATATTCAAAAACAGTTTTAAAGAAATTGTTTTGGGGATTTTTTTTATGTTATAGAAAATGAGAGAATTAAAAAAGATATACCAAGTGGAGATAAAGCAAATTTCTAGCAACTGTAATGTTGCTCAAAGTTTCTGAGTTCTGTGTCAGTCTCTCCTTAGCTTTAAGGTAAGTAAAGAAAATACAAAAAGCTTTTTATAAAAGCTGCTGTAAAAACTGTTAGAATGACTACTGACAGAAATTGCTTAATTGTTCATGGACTGTGGGCTGTGTTAGTTTGAGATGTCTCCTTTTCTACCATTTTACTACATTTGTTAGGGAGCTGTTAGCAAGCATTAATATGTTATGCTGTGCTTATATGCTTTGATATTAATTTGAAATACTCTCCATAAACACAAAATGAAATAAATATGACATAAGGGCAAATCTTGGCCCACATTCTGGCTTAAGTAGTTCTTTTTATCATGGAACTTTAAATGCATGATTATTATAATCCTAAAAACTGTAGTATTGAAATCATAATTGGGACTTTTATCTGCATATTTTTCTCCTTGTAGAACTGAGAATTTTTATATTGGTTAGCTTTCAGTGTTTGTTATATTAGAGGAGTTTCTGAAAATAAAAAAGAGAAAGGACATAAAAATTAAACCCAAAAATTTCATTAGCTGGTGCCACAGTTCTGGAAAAATAGAGAACTAATTCCTGTTCCCAATCTGCAGATTAATGACTATCCTAAAACTCCGTAAGACTGAAGTTTTAAACTTAGGCAAATTGGAGTTTTGCTATGGTCTTAACCTAGGTCATTAGTATTCCTTTAATTTCTCTTTCTTTTGATACACTGATTTCCAGCTGTACATTTGCCAGGCACCTTAACTTTTCTAGTTCTGGCTATATCTAAATCAGCAAGTACAAAGGAGAAAGACATCATCAGATCAAATTAGCTGATGCTGTCTTGCCCACTGTTCTGGGGCACTATTTTTAGCAGATTTAGTCTGATTCCCTGATTCAAATGTCTTCACCCCACATACATTTGGAAGTCATTTGAAGCACTGACCTTTGATTGGAACAATAATGATCCCATTACTTCTTAGATTGTATTTGGTGCACGCCTGTTACGGAGTTTTCTCTCCAGTTTCCTCCTAAAGGAATCTAGTTGGCATAAATTAAAACTGCCCCATGAACCAAGCTAAGGCACTGTAAGATGGGATATGTTCAGGAAATGATGTTCAAAACTGCAGTACTCTGAACCAAAGGGCTAATTTAGACCCAGCCCTTGAGATTCATAGATTAGGAAAGTTCAGGGTCAGGAGGGATTTTTATGCTGCCCTCCAGTGTAACAGAGGTTATGCAGTTTCCTCCACTTCTGCAAGCTCCAAGCTTCTGTTTTCAGTCCACACACTCATTGGTTAGTACCAGCTGGAAGGGTGCTCAAGAGGTCTCCAAGGCCTGCTTGTAAAAGAGCCATCTCTGGGATTAGACCTGGTTGCCTGGGGCTTTGTTCAATCAGGTCTTGAAAACCTGATAACAGAAGAATTTGAAGTAAAAGTTACATATAGCAACTCTATACATACATACTGTAATGAAACACCTGTGATTGGAAGAAGGATACTGTTGCTCTCTCCCACCCTAGAGTGTTTAATGTGTATTGAAATTTATGCAAGACAATCTCATCAAAATTCAGAGTTGACTATTAAGACAGCTCTTTGGAGAAGGAGCTGGGGTGTCCTGGTGGATAGTAAACTGTCCAAGAGCAGTGTGCCCTTGTGACCAAGAAGGCAAATGGTGTCATGGCCTGTGCTAGGAAGAGCACTGCTGAAGGAAGCAATCCTTTCTCTTTAGTCTGCCCTGCTTAGGCTGTTTCTGAGTCATGTGTTGAGTTCTGGGCTCTCCAGTACAAGAAGTGCAAGAAACTATTGGAGAGATCCTGGCAGAATGCTGTGAAGATGATGAGGGGACTGGAACATCTCTTTCATGAGAAAAGGATGAGGGAGTTGGGCTTTTTTAGGCTGGAGAAGAGATAACTGAGAGAGGATCTTGTGCGTACACATACCTTCAGGACAGATGTCAAGAGGACAGACCACTCTTTTCAGTGGTACCCAGCAACAAGGCATGGGACAGAGGCCACAGACTGAAAGTGAGGAAATTCCACTGGAATGTGAGTACAGCCATCTCTTCTGTGAGGGTGGCAGGATGCTAGAAAAGGCTCCAGAAGTTTTGGATCACCTCTGAAGATATTCAAAACCTGCCTGGTTGTGATCCTATGCAGTTTCGTCTGGGTGAGCCTGCTTTAACAGGGCTGTCATACTAGATGATCTCCAGAGGTTTCTTTCAACCCCAAACATGCAGTGATTTCATAAGATGGCCCTGGTTTTTATTATATCAAGATTTAAATGTATGAAAAAGAAATTCCAGACACTTGAGTTCTGGTTTGTTGGCTCTGATTGACTTCTGAGATGCAGAGCCTGGAATTCTCTGTCAACATGATGGACTTCAGATGTCTGCTTGTTTCAGTGGATTTTGTAATCTTCTTTGGTATCCATAAAGTCAGGGAACCTAATCTTATTGAAAGCTATTAAATTTTGTAGGCAGATACTTTTATATCCATTTATTCTTGTACACACAGATCAACATCATTAGGATCATTAAATGTGTTTTTTAACGACAAAAATTCTGTAAGCGGCTTAGCTTCAAAATGAGAACTGAAAAAGACAGAAATGCCACTCAGCAAATATTGATCTGAACAATCATTTTTCCCATGCACAAATGAAGTGACATGGAAAGAAAAGGAAGGAGGATCTAATAACTGATTGTGCCAGAAATTAGGTATTTTGTGTCAAAGTCTAAATAAAAGCAGGGCATATGGCTCTCAAATGAGGATTGTTCAAGGAGTGAATTATGGATAGGACTAAATTATCCATGCATATTCTGCAGAGGACAGATAATGAACTTAAAATTCTCATTTTTAAACTAAATGGTTGCTATTTCAATTACTAGTGGGTATCCATCAAAAAAGCTACTTTTAAAGTACTTGGGCTAGATTAAGTATCATTACAGGAAATTGAACTATGAGAAATAACAGCTCATCTGAAAACACAGATGATATCGTGTTCAAAATATGGCTATAATTGAAATTTGTTATTCCAATCATGGTTTTGCAATATAGAAGTACACAACTATTTAATATGAATATAGATAGAATTCAGTCCCTGCATGCTCTGGTAGGATAACTGTCTGCATATATGGTCAAGTCCTCCTAACAGCTAATTAAAAATGTATGTTAAAAATAAGTGCCTATAATTATAATTTTAAAAATACAAAAAAGTCCTCCAAAACCAAAATCCAAACTCAGACATAGACAATAACATGAGAATTCATTAATGTGGACAGTATTATTTATTTTAATAAGTTATTCTACAGCAGTTTCCTATGCTTTTAAAGGCTCCATTTTAAACAGTGATCAGTGTCTCTAATTCTGTACACAGAATGGATGTGATACTTAAATCCATGAGAGGGGAAAACCTATTTCTAGGATTTATGCACACATACTACCTGGGTGGGCTTAGTATTAATGACACATCATTTCTCAGAATGACAGTGTTTTTTGCAATTCTACAGGAAAGATTTGTACAAGCACAAATGGGCAAAAAGGAAGAGAATATGAAGCTATAGCTCTAAATGGATTAAGTTGGCTATGTTGAGTGCTCCTGATAACAGTATATATTTTTGTAAGTATTAAAGACTTTATTTCTAATGACACATTAAGGATTCACTTACTGTTTTCCAGCTTTCAGATTTATTCTGAATACATTTTTAAAGAGCACTCAACCTTAACTTTTATAGTGTGGGCACAGATTTATGCCCCATGAAATACTCGTCTGTGTAATTTTGGTCTCTGTATATCTGGTTTATTTGTTGAAGGTGTCTGACTACGAACCTCTTTGTTTATAGCTTCCTCCTGCCTCATTGCAGGCATGTGCAAGTAGCCACGTGTTTCAAGGCTGCAGTTGGCAGGAAGGGCACAGGATTTTCAGCCTGAAGCAAAGAATACTAGGTGAGAAAGCGTGGATAAAATAAGTTCTGTGATGTGATATGAAAGAAAGAATGTATCACAGGTAGCATTTACTTGGAGGAATTTAAAAAAAGGAACAGGGAGGAAGATTAGAGAGTTTAGGAAAAATTAGAAGTCTGAGAAAAGATGTAAGAGGATGGACTGTACACCTCAGGAAGAATATATCTATATCACATATTCTAGGATGACAAACTTACATGACACTTCATACAGATATGACCCACATCCTTTCAGGTATAAGCTTTATCTGTTTGTATTTCAAGTCAGCTGAAAACTCAGCTTCAGTACTGGATTAAACTGACTGTGTTGCTTCCCAGCTGGCCCTAACTCTGATATGTCTGAGGCAGTTAATAATAAACTAATAATAATAATAATAATAAACCAGTTTTATTAGCAGTTTTTTGGGATGGCAAACTATGAATGAAGAACAGTTTTGCTTAGAGCCAGCAATAATAAAAAGCTTGATTATTTCAAATTCTTAAACTATTATCGTTGAAATATTTTGTAGACCATTTACCTACTATTTCATCTCTTGGTTTCATTGTTGGGGAGACTTCATTGCCTAGCCCTGATGTATTTATTTGAGAAAAGTTAGTATGGCTTCTGACAAGGTTTTAAGAATATAGAGAAAATGTAGGCAAGCACAGCATTTTCTTGTTTATTAAGCAAGCACTGTTGTTTATATGGGATAGTTTAATCTGGAATCACTCTGATAAGGATGAAAAACTGCTGTTTTAGTTGCTATTAACATGATAGAAAATCTTCAAGTGCTCATTTCAGACTGGCACACAACCAGTGAGGTTTCTGGCTTATATATCTGGCCATGCTACTGTATAAATGAAACAAGTTCCCTGTTGTCCTCTTCTTCTCCCAGCAAAATGGGGAAATTTGCTCAGTATCATTTGAGGGCATTTAGAAATCAATTTTTCAGTCTATTTGACCCAGTGGATACAATAAAAATGTGGATACAGAAAAACCTACTTACAGTAATGCTGTCATAGTGGTTATCATTTTTAGCTATATTAGTCAAAATATCTGGAAGTTCTGTGTGCCTGGAAATGGCACGAGGCCACCTGGAATCAGCTCATGTATTTTGACTTGCTTCTGCTGACAAGTTCCCAATTGTCTGACAAAGTAAAGGGTTTCTTTTTTGAAAATGTGAGCTTTGATTTTCTCACTGACATGGTGTGCAGCAGCCAGGGGTGCAGCCATCCCCACAGTCTCAAGGGGCTGCGTGCAGAGAGCCCGTGTGTGGAGCCTTGCAGCAGCCTGAGAACTGCATGGATATGTACCTGTATTTCCTCACAGATTCCCTGCCAGCTGCTTGCTGGCTAAGAGCTGTGAGGGGGTCCTGTCTTGCCCTCCTCTTTTCTCAGGAAACACACAAATTTTGTTTTGTGCGGTGAGAGCCACCAGTCTCGCTCTTGGTGAGTGCATCCTAATGTTGGCTGCAGGTTCAAATAGGTTATTGATTTCAGATTAGCAAAAGAAAGAAAAATCTAAATAAAATATTTGTGTGAGAGAGACTTCTTCCTCCAAAAATTCTAACAATGGCAGGACATTTTTTCCAGGCAGGCACTTGCTATTGATTATGGGTCTGAAACGATAAATCACACAGATAAAAAAAAAAAAAAAAAGGAAAAAGAAGCACACACACATTCAATAATAAATTAAATTTTAAAAAATCATATCTTAAATGCAAGAATTTCACAACTATAAATTCACAGGTATTGGATTGTATTTCCCTAAGTGACTTAGCTATTCTATGTAAAACTCAGTAAAATTTCATTGTCAGAAAGTTACGGAGTGACCGAAAGAAAAGTAAATAATAATTTTTATTGCAAGTGTAACTTAAAATATACCATACAATTGTCACTGTGAAGTGCTCGCAACTATTGTCTTTTCTCAGCCATGGGTGAAATTGAGCAATATGATGCAGGATGATTGAACTGGAACAGGTCAGAGAAGGAATCTCTGTCTCATTATGCTGCACACCACTGAATGCAAAATCCAAATCTAGTCCTCAGACAGAGTGCTTGTGTTGAGTAGTTTATTATATTTTAATCCCTATTCAAGACTGAACATTCAGTAAATTGATAGCTCAGGATTGCAAAATAATCATACCATGAAAGGAGGGATTAAAATAATACAAAATAAATTTGCTACATCCTTCCACATTGATTTATTTTTTTAAATCTTCTTAAAAATATTCATAATATTGTATGTAGTCCGTAACCAGTTTTTTGCAGGAAGCATTTTTTTCTCTGACCTTGACTTTATGGGGTAGTACATAGAATTCCCTTTGCCATTTATTAAGTTGCAATGTTTCTTAGCGCAGTCACCCTATCCATAGCTCCTTTCTTATTGCACTTAGATGCCTAAAAAATTTAATTAATCTTCATTCTTTGTTACTAGCCTTTGTTTGTTTCTACCTATTAGGAATGGAAGCAAGTGTTCTCCAGCTTATAAATTTTACTAATATTTTTTTCATGTAATATTTTTATTTAGTTAAAAACAAAATTATATCTATTTTGCATATACCAAAATCAACATTTAAGAATATACAAACTTATACTGATATGGCCCTGCCTTGGATCAGAGTGTAGCCACAACATGACTGGAGTGCTAGCACATATGTAAGGTGTGGTCTGTCTTGGGACAAACTCTGCCTCATGGTATGACTGTGACTATTATCACAACGTGAATACAAAAAATTGTGTATTTTAATTGAAAAAGACCTCTATGACTTCTTTATGATTTTCTGTCAGATTGATTTTTCAGCAAAAAGGACAGGTATTTACAAGGTAGTATATTTTTATAGAACAGTTTCTTTCAAATTTGATGTTGAGAAAAATTATGTAGATATTTAATTTCAGAGGTTTTTTTTTAATTTATGCTATTTTACATTGTTGGAGCTGCAGTACAACACATTTGAATTAGAAATTGTTATTCAGGGATTATAAAGCTGGAATGAAAGATGATCTTATTTTTTCCCATGAACTTGTTCACTGTCTAGATTGCATTTCCGTGATGCATTGTCTCTGCATTGATTGAGCATCTTGCTTGTTTTGGAGATGTGTTCTGGATAGGAAAAATAGTCTATGGGTGTTGTTAAACAATACATGCATTTTAGTGCTGATCTGAATGATGCTAAGCAGTACAGCAGGACAAAATGAAAACACAAGGACAGGCAAATAATTTAAAAAGATTGGCATGCTTTCCCTTGGTACAAAAATCTGAAATAAAGTATCTTAATATGTTATACTTTCTTTCATATTATTTTTCGGTATTATTCTTGTCCTTTCCTTACTGTGTTAACCATCAATCTCTATTAAAATAAATCTTCCACTTTTCAAGTACATAACAGAACAAGCATTCTATTTTTCCCCTGAGTCTAAACTGGAACATTTGAAGTGTCTGATTTTACCCTTCAACCAAAAAGAGGAGGAAAGATCAAAGAACTCAGTCCATCACCTTCAGGTACAGTACTTTTGTAATTTTAAGACATTCCATGTGTGCTGATATCTCTGAAGATATGTCTCTGAAAATATTACTGAATATCTAGTTTTTTAACGTTTCTGTAGTTCTATAGTAAAATCTCCAGAGTTAAACCATAGAAGAAAGATAAAAATTAAATTCAATATGTTGGAAAACATAAGAACTCCTTGAGAAATAATTTTACTATTTTGTCAGTGTACAAGCGCTTTTACATTCAAGAACAATTTGGAGCAAGAGATATGTCATTCATACAAAATATTCCTATAGTAAGAAAAACATTTCTGTCCTGTTTGAACAGAGAATTTTTATAACTTTTAAATTATAAAAATGAAATAACTTTATAAAACATATGTTTGAAGCTGCTTGCAAATTCTATAAGGAGAATTTTTTCGTTTGCTATAATGAAATATGTAAAGTTCAAGATCTGATTACTATAATTGTTTCTGTCTGATTATTATAATAATCATTATAACAGGAAATTCTGCATTCAAAAAAGCAATGGCATTATAGACTTCTGTTTTCAGAAGAGGAAAAGTAATTCTCATGCTTTTTAAAAAATGAGCTATCCTTTGTTTCTATACTGACCAGATTTACAGGCATTTATTTCAAATAACAAGGTATTCAATGTTTATTAGTGTGTGGTAGATGTACAAATCACATAACCATTTAGTAGATCACTGCAGAAGCAGCAACTAATCCATTCAAATATGTTTATCTTAGATTTGCACATTCAACTCTTTACATTACAATAAGACTAATCAAATATAATACATATAACAACAAAATAACAATTCTATTTTGTATAACAATGACAAATAAGGGTAACAGATAAAAACATGATTTGCAAAATATCAATCCTAAACTTATAGATTATAGCAGAGTCTTCTGAAAATACTGATGAAAACCAGCAGTGAATTACAGAAAACCCTCTCACAGTTACAGCATCAGTTGCATAAAACAAAAAAAAGGGATCTTCAAGAAATATATGAGAAGAGAGGCAGGATGATCAATTTTTCTCATGTATTATGGGCAAGATAAGTTAGTAGGCAGAGATATTGAAGATGACGTCTTTGACAGAGCATGTCAATGTTTCCCTCTGTAGTCTTTGCCTCTACATTCAGCAAGCAGCACATTATGAGTGTCCTTGTTTAGGGCAAATTTGGGAGGAAACATCCAAATGGGGTCCCTTCAGAATGCAAATTCAAGCAGCGCCTCCCCGCACCTGTTCAAGAGACATAAACCTTCTTTGAGAGTAGTGGAAGAAACTGTTTATTTAACAAGTAAAGTACTCACAAACATGAAAAAATGAAAAATATTAAACAATGGAACCTCTCACTGTTCTGAAGAGATGGCAAATTCAGAGAGTCCTTCTCATGGGTTGTAGCTCAGCTTGCTCAGTCTCTTACCAGTCCCTCCTGCACTGGAAAATGCTGTGTCCCAGGCCCTGGTGGGACACAGACACAAGCTCCTGGTGTTTTTCTGGGTTTTCAATCCAGAGCAAGGCTGATCAGTTCCAAGAAAAAGAAAAAAACACAGTCTGGGGAAGTTCTCAGTCTTAGCTAGCAAAAAAAAAAACTAACTAAAGGCAAAGGAGAGCTCTCGCCAACTGTCCATGCTGCAGACAACACAACATGGACACAAGTCCGTGGGAGAGAGAGCTGCTCTTATCTTTATGTTTTTGAATGCAGCCACCTCAGTCATTCCACCGCTTCTCCTTCTCCCCCTCTTCACTCTCAGATCAAGTTTAAAAAGCACAAAACTCAACATCCAGCATAAGCAGAACAGATTGGTAATACAAGTATCATAAAGTCACCCTAGAACACTGAGTAACAGACGACAGTGAAGCCATCATTAGTTTTATTATCATCATTAGTCCTGAAGTCCTGAAACAAATAGGGATTGAAGATGTCAGAAGGGAGGTGATAAAAAGAATAACTCTGTTTTGTACATATATGTTAAAAGATCTTTCAAAATAAAGACAACAAGGAGGTAGCATGAAAACAGGGATTTCCTATCTGAAATCCAGGTTTGATTTGTACCCATATATTGGGTTTTCTGAGGTAAAAAGTAAGGATCCAGTGGATAAAAAGCATAGGAACAAGTTTTCTTCTGATCGCTTATCTATGAATATTGGTGGAATAAATTTATGTATGTGAAAGCCAGGAAAATAGTTGCTGAAAGCAGGTGCCATGCCTTAACTCCAGCTGGCAATTAAGTGCCATGCATCCACTCCTGCTCCCTCTTCCCCACCCTGTTGGATTAAGATAGTAATAGTTTAACAATCAAAACAAAGTAAAATATAATAATGCTAATTATTATAATGATAAAAATGAAAAGGAGGGAGAGAGAGGAATTAAACCCAAGAAAACCAAGTGATGCACAATACTGTTGTTCACCAGACAACAACCAAAGCCCAGCCTGTTCCTGAGCAGCTGTCCGTGGCACATGGCCAATTCCCCTCAGTTCATAAGCTGAGCACGACATGCTAAGGCATGGAATGCCCCCTTGGCCAGTTTGGATCAGCTGTCCCATCTTTGCTCACCCCCAGCAACTTGTGAACCTCTTCACTGACAGATCATGACACTGAAAAGTCCTTGACTTTGGTTAAGCACTACTGAGCAACACCAAAGAAATCAGTGTGTTGCAAACATCATTCTCATACTAAATCTGAAACACAGCATTGCACCAGCTTCTGAGAAGAAAACTAATTCCATCCCAGCTGCTACCAGGATGTCAGGTCAAGTCAGACATGAGATTCATACTAAAGCTACACACCTGACTGAAACAGGATTTTATCCAGGTGGCCTTCCTCTCTAATGCTACTGACTCTACATTCAATATTACCTATGTGTCTGTCCACACGGGCAAGAAGTGGCCTAAATTGCAATTGCAAAGATAGTTCAATTGCAAAAGAAAGATTTTGAGAAATATTTCAACGGATTAGGTAACTTGAAAGGAAGTTCCATTTCAAAAGCTAGTATTTCAGCACTTGTCCCTATGGAGCCATTAGCTGCGTCTTTATTTTCCTTTTCTTTGACCCAGAGATGGTTATTTTTCATCCTTTTTTATTATATGATGAAAAATTTACCAACTTAATTTTCTGCTTTGCTTCTTCATGTTCTCAACCTTTTCTGCTTGCACTCTACCTTTTGTGAGTGGAGTGGTTCACATGTAAAAGACAGGATAAAAATTTTTATCCTGTCTAAGAAACAGGATAAAAATGGTCAGCCTTGTTGCAGTTGGAGTTATAAACTCTATTCTAACCATTGAATTTCAGAAGATTTAACTATCTGCTTGATGGAGCTTTGAGAAGTTGTGTAAATAATACTACATAAATGATAGCATAAATTTTGTTGCAAACCTGGGGAGAAGTAATATCATCATTGAAAGATTTGCTTATTTTCTCCACAGTGGGAAGGACTGTATGGTTGTGCTATCCACAGTGGTCAGAAAGATACTGGAGAAGGTCTGAAGGAGAGGAGGGAGCTCTGTGTTTGGTAGTCTGATATTGAAGGGACGCTTTCCTAGTCAGGCAATATTTGATTCAGACAGGAGAATTCATGTCTATAGAAAAAAGCAGAAGCATTTTTGTAGAACTCGGTTCTGCGATTTTGTGATTCTGTAACTTAATTCGTACTCTTTGGCAACTTTTCTCAGAAATAAAGCTTGCCTTTGTGGATGGTAGAAAAGTGGAGGAGAGATGTACAAACTATCTCCTGTCAACCTGTACATTTGTCTGCAGTCCTGCCTGTAGAAACCTTACAGATATATAAAAACCATTGAAGAGTGTATCACTCTAGCAAGATTAAAAAACTGTGCAAGAACTGAGTTTCCTTGCATCTGGAGAAAAATGAATTCTGTACACTGTGATTCCTCCCACTTGAATAATGGCATGCAAAAATAAAACATACAAGAAGAAGACTAAGACCAGGGAAAGAGTCCTATGGAAAGCCACAGAGAAAAGGGCAAGAAATGTGCAGTGTGGGAAGCTGTGAAGACCATCTTCCCAAAAGGCTATGGATGAACATTTTGAGAAGAGATTGGAGGACATGAAGACACATGCCTGAATGATTGGAAAATTTTGAATGCAGGTATTTGCACACATATATTTGTGACCTGCCAACAATCTTGTGATATCTTGTAAATCTTGTAAATCTCCCATTGATGATTATGTTCAAATGTCAATTCATTAGCCTTATGTGCACATACAGGATTTTAATCCTTTATCATGCACAAACACAATTTCATGAGTTTAAAAAAAAATCTAGTTCTTCTTGTTGTATATTTTCTGTTTTCTTCTCGTGAACCAGAATAAATGACAGAAACATTTTTACACAGTCCCAAAAAGCAGGCATGCTGGCAATTTGTGACTTGGACAATGATAAATGTTCTCTACTTCATATGAGATCAGGAAATCACTTGCCTTTAAGCCATCCAATCTAAGGGTATTAATTATGTATTACATCTCATGAACCTTCTAAATTTAGATAGCCTTGCAGGGACTGGTGTGATTTATTAATATACTGACAAATAATTAGCTGAGGAATGTATCATGTATATTTCATCTATAGCCTGAAACTTCAACCTCTGCCACTTGGGAACATGAAAAATCTAAGAGTCTGTCTATCATTTAGTTATTGAAGACTCACTTTTTCTGGCCTTTTTTTTAGAGCAACAACATGAAGCACTGATATTGTTCGAAACTGATGTTTCAGCACACCTATACTGATGGTGTAAGTAATGTTATGTAAGAGAAAAGTGCTTCTGAATCAATGCAATTAATGCCTGATAATGACAAGGAGGCTCTAATAAGCATATGGTTATAGTTTTTGGCAATTAATGCACTTGAATCAATGCTGCAGCTGATTGAACCATTGTTACATTGTTAAGAAGCTGGTTTTAGTATAATATTCATATATCATAGCCTCATGACTTTTTTTTACTGTAACAATTATAAAAAGGTTAGCAACTCAACTTCAACAGAAAATACATTGTTTTGAACAAAGATTATGGGAGACAGAAATTTGGGCTAGGATTGCCAAAATAATTTCTGCAGTTTAGAAAGAATCTTGGAGTAGCATACTTAGCCAGGCTGCAAGCTACTTGTCAGAGGATCAATTTCTTCATGTGTACCAATACTTTATAAATAATCTTTTAAATTCCTATATAGTAAAAGCAGTTTAAAGTTGAGCAGAAATCAGAAAATGCAAAGCTATCATGCATTGCTTTTGTGACCTGCAGGAATGTGTTTCACTGTTTAATGCTTGCCTTTTTTTTTTTTTTTTTCTTACTGTTCAAATTCCTTGTAATGGATGGTTCTTCCTACAACCTGTTTTATCTGTAAGGGACCCAGTATTCCTGATGCCTAGGAGCCCTAAGGACATGCAACACAGTACCACTATAAGCATCACCTTTGCTCTCTGCCAAGTTCATGACAGTCCCTGAAAAAAACACTTATATAGACTGAGGTTTTTCAAGCTCTTAACTTGCACTTGAAGTATTAGCTGCATCTCAGGCCTGTGCTTACTTTAAGATGTATATTTATAAAAACAGATCTCTTGGCAGACTCATGCAGAGTCAGGAAAGAATGACAGCATAACCTTGGAAAAGAGCCAAATGTCAAAGGACTAGTCTGAAGTAGTACTCTAAGGGGTTAGCAGCCTGGCAGATGGCAAGGGAGAGATGTTCACTGACACTTATTGTCCTTTTGTGGCTCAAACAGAAATCACACATTTCAATCTAAAACTCCTTTAGTTCCACTGCTCTCAGTGTTTGCTGGTTACCTTCCTCTTCTGTCACTCTGCAGGCTACAAATTTCCTGCAGGTGACTGCAGTAATTCAGAATCCAGACACAAGCTTTTGAAGTGCTGTTTTCCATTTTTATTGAAACAAAATAATTTGCATCCTCTTTCAGCAAAGTGCTGTAAATAAAGAAAAAATTCTCTTTACCCTGTCAGCTGTTGTTGTCCAGCCAATATCACTGTCAGTAAGTATTCAGACCTCCACAGAAGGATAGGTAGGAAAAAAATGAAAGATAATTGAATGTTTTAAAATCAAAGTAACAAAGGTCTGATTAACTTCCTCATAAAAACTGTTGCAAAACCAAGACTACAAAAACTTTAACCACTGAAAATTGCATCCAGACTGTGGTTAATGTGTAGCAGAAGTTATGTCCCAAAGAAAAGAAAAAAAATATTTAAGAAGAGGTTCTTAAGATTTTATTTATAGAGTGTCATTGCCTTAAGTAAAACAGATGGTCATAAATTTGGAATAGGAAAATAACTTACCTTTGGTTTTCTGAAAAGTTTCTCAAAGAAACCAATTTTAGACTGATAAAGTCCTCAATTTTCTTTTGATGTTTATACACTTGCCTTGTCCATTCATGTTGCCAGAAAGTATGGATTGGCATAGTGAAGAAATTCCAGCAGAATTTGTAAATTGAATATACACATTATAATTGAATAATTGAATAGTATTCGATATTTTACTATTGAAGAGGTATTATTAAAACTGTATCTTATTATAAGGACAGTGGAAGTTAATTTCTCTTTATTATTTGCTTTATAGAACACGTTAACAACATTGCTCAACCTTCTACAGAGCCTGTACATTGTATAGGTTACAATGTGTTTAGTGTTATGTGTGATATTAGAATCATTGTTACCCTAGAGAACCTGCCTACTCTTTATCCTTTTATCCTTTTAACTCTATATCCTTTTATTTTATGATTCTCCCAAAACAAAGCTACATCTGATGCAACTAAGATCACAGAGAGTAAGACATGTTCAACGAAACAGAAAGCCCAGATTCACTGGTTGGTTTTACTGGCAGATGCTGCTGCTGAGCAGGCACTGATGTCAGGCTCCATGCATTTTGCAATGCCCACTTCAGAAACCCTGGGAGACTGTGCGTGCATCCGTGTGTGTGTGGTTTCCCATGTCTGACAAAGCATCCCCAGCTTTGGCTCCAGCTAAAGGTGAACTGTCACTGTCCTCTCATTAAAAACATTGCTCCTTGCTTTCTTTGGAGTGGCCCTCACTGCCTCAGAGGGACAGAACAGTTGCACAAGTAATTCTTACATGGGGAAGTTCTCCTCACTCTCTTCAAAACAAATACCAACAAATTCCACTGTAAAGGGTTACAACCTTAATTTTAATTAGGCAAGACACTCTTAAAAACTAAGCTCAACTTTTATTTTGCAAAATATGCTGCCCAAACTTCAAAACTGAGAGATATTTCTAAAATTCTGTCACTTTGATTTGTCAGGAGAATCATTGCCTTATGTTGCAAGGATGGTTTTCAAATGTAAGCCATTATTTTGCTTTTCCTGCTCTACTTAGCATTAGCTGTAAAACTCCTAAAACCTTCTATCATATCTTTATTGCCAAGCTACTATATCAGCTGGAGACAATCACAAAATAACTTCCTATAAATTTATGCAATCATGAAATTTTTGCAACTGCCTTCAGTCCCAAGGCAGAAGTTCAAACTCTTCAGCTGCAAATCAACACAGTCCTTGTTGCCTACTCTAAAGTACCATTGGAATTTACTCTTTGCATTTACTGTATACTCAGTTTTTAACTACCAGCCTCAGGCTACACTATACACTACCATCAAAGTTACCCCTTCAAATATAACACAAAAGTTAAAGCACTGTTCCCAGAAATGATGATATTGTTCCCTGGATATTTCAGGGTGAACTATGTTTAATTCAGAGAACCAGGAACATTTAGAGATATAATAACAAATCACTTTATTTTAAAGGCAGTATAAGCATTTCTTTTCTCTTTGGGTCAGTATGAGAGACTGCAAGGAGCAGAAGAAGCAGGGACATGTGGAAAGTTTTATGAGTCTTGGGAGGTGATAGCAACCCTAGAAAATTTCTTTGGGATCCTTATCCCAATAATTTGTAAGGTATGACTGCTTAACAGTATGAAATAAATTTTTGGTGGTGAATCCAGAAATATGTTAGAGACCTTAGTGGATCTATAATGTAGTCAAGAGGAACCCATCACCTGGATGGGAAGAGAACCTGGCAGGCTGTCAGGTTTCTGTCACTCCATTTCCAATAAGTTGCCAGATGAAAGTGATGTCAGAAGTTCACAAAGCAGGGACTGCTTTGTGGGAGGAAAGAATTGTGCTAGGCAGCATTCTGAGATGTGCTGGAGGTGTGAATTGGGGTAATGAATTTGCTTTTGAGATTTTTTCCCTTTATGACTCCATGCTATTAAGTAAGTGTTTACCTGATTTCTCAGGCTTCTGTACACACATTTGCTGTGATGAGGCTGTTTTAATTTTAATGCTTGAGCTGACAGTTTTACAGGAAAAACTCTTATCAGTAAGTGTCTTAATTTCCAGTACTTCCATATCTCAGGACTTGACAAATTTTGTCTTGTTTTCTACTTTGATTTCATCATTCCTTCCTATCTTGTAATCCTTTGCAATATCCTTTTAGATGGCAGATTTCCTTTGTCATTCTCCTACTTTTATCTAACTACTTCACCTCCCCTCTGATCAGCCCTCAACCTCAGGCCTATTAACCAACAGATAATTGTCTTTAACTAGCAGCTTTTCTCTCTGCTGCCTTCCACAGGACTTGGAGAGAAGCTCCTACAAAGCTGATTCCTTTAAGTTTCTTCTTAAATTTCCTTTTCCTACAATGCACCCATGAATTCTCCAACACTGCTCCCCATTGCTCTAATCATTACCACCTCATTATTTCTGTGCAATCCCCTGGCAGTCTGTATCCATCTGCTCTATCACCTATTTGTGAAACTTGCAAACTTTTTTGTAAAGTTCTAGGTGGGTTCCATCATGCTCTGTGCTTTTCAAGTGTTACTTACAATGGCATCATAGTTTGTGACAGAAGCTGCAGGCATGAATAAAATACAAATAAATAATAATTAGCTCTGGAAGGTGTTTGACTCCAGTAAAGAAGGCTGAAGTTGCACATGTGAAATGAAGTGTGCCATACTGATCAAGAAGCAACAATTAGCTTTGCTAAATGAGTTCTTAGATATGGAAAGGCTATGGACCTGGCATCTAAGTTTGCTGCTGCTATTCCTGCATGACATCATCTGCTTACTTCTCTTTCCAACCATTTTTCTCATTTGGGGCTGCCCCAGTTCAGTGGGCAGCCCCAAATGAGAAAAATACATTAATATTGGCAGTTCTTTGGGTGTGATATAGTATCTTGTTGAAGAACAGTTGCCAATAATAGAGCCATTGACTACAGGTCAGTGACTGGTGTGTTAGTCACTTTGCCTTGAGAAAGGTGTGAAAATCTTTGAATTTTATATTATCAAAATCCAATAAAAAGCTAAATATCCATTATAGTTTTCACAATAGTAATATGCAATATGTTTTGTGATGCTGAAGGCTAACAATTACCAAAGAAAAAAGTAATTCAGATTGAAGTCATAGTTGTCCTCATTATGGATCTATGACACTGAATATTTACTAATTAGCCAGCTGGTAGGAAGAAAATGAGAAATTATTTCAAAAACCAAAAAGATAAAAGAAATTTCAATTTATCTAAAACTATTCACACAGGCATTTTACAGTCACCTGAAATTCTTGGAAATTTTACATAAAAAAATTTAACTGCAGTTCAAAATAAGTATTGAAGAAATTTAAAAGTTTATGGCTAGTGGTTTTTTTTTAAGGTGTTTTCTTGATCCTGTGGCATCTGTGTGTTTTAGCATAAGGGTAGTGTAAAGACAGCAGCCTGACACAAAGATATCTTTAAACAGTTTGGTAGCAGAAGCAAGGCATTTTCAGGAAGATAGTCACCTGCAGGACCTCATTCACTCTCTGGTTGTGGAACCACAAGTGTTAGGAAAAGACAGAATTCATCTGTTTGTCTTTTCAGTTATATTGCAGAGGGAAAAGAGAGACAAAAAATTTTACTCCAAAGTCAGTTTTGCAGAAGGAACTCTAAAACCAATATCCATATTTCATAAGACAAAAAGAAGCAGTGCCTGCTTGCATTTCTTCTTCTTCTTCCTTGCTGCTTTAAGGGCCTGGCAGGTCATTATACTCCTAATTGATATTACATAGCCTCTCTCCTTTCATGGTACAATAAAAAAATATGAAGGAAAGTGAAGGAAAAGTTCTGTACCAACCAAACAGGAGCATTTTTCTTTAACTTTTTTTAAAAGTACTTTTTAAGTTAAAGGAAGAAGCACCTTACTCTCACTTTTTGAAAGGCCTAAGGCTTTTCTGAATAAATACCTTTTTTAAGTCTGGGACTTGAGCCTTGACTGGAAATATTTTTCTGAAAAATATTTTATATTTATTTTTAAATTCTTAGCAATATGGAATCAATCTTATCTATGATATTTTTCTAGGGTGTTAATAATTAATTTTATCTTAAAAACAGGTACGTTAATTTGTGTTGGTAACAAAGATAATAATTCAAAATTTATTTATTTATTTATTTATTTATTTATTTACTTATGGATGATATCAATGTGGCAGAATTTAGGAGGAATATTGTCTTTTCATAGATATTTAATTTAGTTTGAATCTTTTAGGCTGGTAAACACAAATAAACCAAATAAGAGACTATAAGTAGTTGCTTTGACGCTACATTAAAAAAAAAAAGATTGAAATCAGTGTGTCTACCTAATTATTATCTGGAACAAGATAACTGCTTTTTGTCAGAATGACTGTTCCTTACAGCTATAAAAAAATTTTCATCTGTCATCATCAGTAAGTTTCATCAATTCAGTATGCATTATATAGATGTATATACATGCACATTCTGATAAAGAAACTGTAAACAAAGTAGCAAAAATTATTCTTTTTTTCAACAGCACAAATGAATGGGAGTATTTAATCTCACTTTTCTAGTCCATTGGTCATTCTTCAGTTATTTTTCATTTTTGAACACTAAAGCTGGATGCAGCATTTTAGTAACTTTCATCTTCAAAAGAGATACAAAAGTTGTAAGACCTTTCTGTATCTTGAGTTTTAATTCTTCAGGGCCACTGCTTACCAGCATTCTCCATTCTGCAAGTACTTCCTGCATTAACGTTAAACTCTGCCATAATGCCATGCAAGGTTTGGTTTTAACCACCTGACTGAAAAATAAAGACCATTCTTTATCTGTTACCTATTCCTTTTTGTAGTTGGTGTTTGTGTAATTTTCAAAGTTATTCAGTAAGGAATTTATTGTTGTTTTGTTGGCTAACAACCTTATAAACAGACAGGAACTGTTCCCTGTGGGATACTAAGATGCACACCCACTCACCAAGGAGTCTCTGCTTGAGAATTAATTATACTTTGAGACTTTTGGGTTATTCAGAGATGAACATGTGTAATGTGCAGCATGCTGATTTGCTGGTTTTCTGACTTTCTGTCATGGGTTGACCCTGGCCCAATGCCAGTGCCCCCATGAAAGCACATTTTCCCGAATGGTTACTGTGAGATGTGACCCAAAATCCAGCAAAGCAGGCTCCATCATCTCAGGGGTAAAGGAATAAAGCTTTATTACATCTACTATAAACACAAAAGGAAAAAGAAAAAAAAAA
>VZRH01004767.1:36590-64359 GCA_013397555.1 Urocynchramus pylzowi | reverse complement strand
TCCCCCGCTGGACCCAAAGAGGAAGTTCCCCTGGGAATGCTCTGCTTTTAACCCCTGTGTGTTTTCAAGGCGTGTCCAGGTTCCTAGTGGCCACCCCAGGTGCCAATATTCACCTCTGGCCACTGATTGGTTTGACCACCACCTTCCCAAGAAACTTCTTTCCTAGTCAAACCACCACACTTTCATATAGTTACTGAAATCTAATTGCATTACTGTCATAGTTGAGACGGACACAATGTAAAGCAACACACTCCATTTTCAGAAGGCTCCAAACTGTTTTTATTATAGCATGCATGCTTTTTTATACATTCCTACAAAGCTCATAAGTTTACACTTTACTCATTGGTCACGAGAGACAAAGTGCTTATTGGAATAGGCAATTGCAGGTTTTCTCTTATCCTTCTTTCTTTCTTGGCTTCTATGTCAATTACCTTGCTAGAAAATTCTTTCAGGGGTAAACATGGATCCTCTTATGAAATTTCTGTCTGGCTCACAGAAGTCACTGTAAAATCTCTTCCACACATTACATTTAACCAAGTTTTTTATTTCATCCATTGTTATCAAGTGAGCTGGACAGGTTTAATTATTTAATATTTTGTATGTCCTTATTTTGCTTAGCCTGGAAAGGAAAGAGTATGCCTCAGATACAGGAAATCTCTATGTATTACTGCTACAAATAGAAATTGCTTCAACCACCAAATAGTGGCTTTCCATAAAAAATGTCATGGTTAGAATTTTAGGCATCTGATGTGCACCCAGAATCTCGTTTTAGCATGCAGAGGTACATGAGCAATTAAGATCACATCACATCACAGAAAAAAATATATAATCTGCCATGTTAGTTGATAAAAATTAGCTAGATTGTCATCTGTTTACGTTTTCATCCTCTCTAAGGAGTTTTGTTTCAGAGAAAGGTCCCATTTCAGTAGGATAGTGCTATGTGCATTAGAATTTCAGTACTAAAGCTCACAAGCACTTAAAGATTCAGGATGTTATCCTTGAGTTCTGTACCTATGTATGAATTATGAATAGAGAAACAGTTAATAGCACAGCTGCTGAAAACTTTATCATTTTTAAACTCTCCTATGATAAGTCATAATTGTTAACAATATTTTTCAAAATCTGCTCCTCACATTCCCTTTCATGTCTTTGAAACTACAAAAACTTTTTCAGACTTACAGTCTCTGTCTATTTTACCAAACACTTTTGACTTGATTTTTTTACTGTATTTCAATTTCCCTTATCAGTCACGTCTTTAATATTAAAGTTTGTCTTAGTAAGAATGTCAGTTCTTGGCATAATAATTTCCTTTCCCATATTTCTTCCTTTTAATCTTCATGAAGTTATGATAATGATGTGATCCTTGATTAAGAGATATGTCTGAGGTGTGAAAGGGTCATAAAAGTTGCTGTAAAAAATATAAGTATTTAACTCAGAATAAACTTTTTTTGGTGAATGTATTAATTCATGATTTACAATTTCAGAATTTCATTGGAAAATCTGGTGAACATGAAAAAACAATGAAGAGGAAATTAGCCTCATTGCCTCACTTTGATCAATGCAAAAAACAGTAGCAGCAGAAATGCAGTCAGAAAAATAATAGTGATCCCTCCTCTGAGGAGTAGAAAGGAAACAAGCTGTTTTCAGTGTTTGTATTTCTGGAATATTGCAACTTAATGGTCCAATTAGCACTATTTTTGGGATATGTGAATGTATTCTTCATAATTTTTAGAAGTTTTTAAAAACCTTCGTTTATCTGAACCTTTTCCTCACATGGCAAATCCCTTAAAGTAACTCACCTAAGAATTAAGAGACAGGAGGGCTAACTCTATTATAAAGGCACTGTAATACTTGCATCAGTCTCCAAAATTGTTGATTCCCTATTATATTTGTTCTTGCATCTTGGATCCCACTTCAAAAAGCTGAGTCTCTTCTCCAAGGCCTTGTGCTGATCCCAAAGCAACAACTTAATGGCATTTTATCCCATTGGCTAGACTTTTTTAAAAAATGGGGATCATAAATGCTTATCTTTGCAAATAGCAGGAGAAACAAAAGGGAATGTAGCTTTGAAACAGTTTTGCCCAACTTATGAAAAGCATTATATAAATCCTTTGTGCATGACAAAAATTATTTTATAATGTAATGTATTTTTCCATGCAACATTAGAAGAATAAATATAAGCTTCACATTAATGGAAAAATATTTATAAGAATAACTTTTTGAGAATAATAAATACTCAGTGTAAAATTCTATATTAACTACTTACATTTACAATGATACTGACCTTTGCCTCTAAAAATTTCAGCACTTCATAAATTTATTTACTGACTGTTTCTTCAAGGGCAGAATAAACCATCTGTTACCCATCCTGTTTGTATTTTTCTGTTATACTGAAGCCACTTTGGGGGTTAGCATTTATTTACAGAAACACATTTTTATTTTGATTTTATCCTTTCCTCATCCTTATGATATCAAGTGGTCCGAGGAGAATGCAAGGTTAAATTCCTTAATTAAATTTCACAAGGGAGGTTCTCATAATGTCACCAGGTTCAGTTTTTTATCTTTTGGGCATGAGAGAATTCATGACTTTTCCTGACATTTTTAGGTAATGAAGTCTTGAGCTGTGTGGTGTGTGAAATATCCTTTGCAAGGTAAATTTTAGGATTGCTAAATTAATTTAAATTTTAATTATACATAGGGGAAGAACATTGCTGTTCTTCAAGCAACATCAGTCTTGGTGCACTTCTGAGGCATCCCCAGGTAATATATAAATGGATTGTTTTCCACCAGGCAGTGCTGGGCAGGAGGGCATTCACGACTGTAGCCTGACTGATACAGGTCTGCCATTACTAAATTAAAGCCATCTACTTTGTATGGATGTGGGAGTGCAGATCTCAGAACTTGTGTAGGTTTGCCTTAGCCAGAGCTGATTTGGGTTTTTTTATTGATATCATGGTGGTAGAGTGACCACAGCCTCGCATGGTTTAGTGTAAGTTTCGTGGGTCTTACGTATTTTGAGCAGTCTAACAAACCTAGGTTTGGCACTGGGCATCCAGCACCAGATAACTGGGACTGAAGGACTGTGTCCTGCCAGCTGTAGCTGGGAATCAAGGAGGAGGAAGCAAACTGTGACAAGTACACATGTAAAAATGACCTAAGTGGTAACTGAGACTGAGGAGGAGAAAAGGACTCCATCATTATCACCATGACCAGATACTTCCCAGTTCAGACCTTAGGACATTGATAACTGCTTCTAATCCTTCACTATTCTTGAGGTAGAACAAAACTGCCCACCTCAGGATCCAGAGTGAGCATAATATTTGGAAAGAATATCTATTAAATTATATAATTAAAGAGGTCTTTATTAATTAAATAATTGCTTGATTGGATGGCTAATCATTAGCCATAAAACATTAACTGGACTAACAACAAATTCTTATCTTACATGACTCTGGCAAAAATGTAGTCTGCTACTGCTTCACTTGAGAGTCTTGTCTGACAGATGCAGTCAGAGAAGAACATCCTGAAGTTTTAACACAGACTTTATAAGCACCAAAATCATCACAAGAGAAAAGCAAGTGCAGAAAAGAAAGCTAATCTAGGAGAAAAGTGGAGGATATTCTTACTGTTTTTTAAAATCCATGAATTGTAGCAATGCAGAAGAGAAACTTAAAATGTTAGCAGAGGACTCTTAGATTTCCTTTGAGGATTCAGGACTAGTACATCTTTGGATGACAATTCTCTTTATAAAATGAGATGCAGATGTTAGATAGATAGATAGATGTTATCTATTTCTGAGATTTATATATTACTTATTTCTGATCTATTTAGAGTTATTTAACATAACTCTATTCTATGTGAACTCTGCCTACCCTGAAGTAACATTGCTGACAAAATTTTACTTTTGTTTTCTTGGTCTTTTAAAGGCAAAAGGGTGTGTATCTGTATGATCATAACAACAACAATTAGACCAGACAACAGAAAAAGTGATTCATTGGCTGCAGTAAAAAAAGCCAAATTAAAAAGTAATTAGCAAATTTTTGCATAATGAAAATGAGATGTTATCTTGTGGTTCAAATTTCTCTATCTCCTTTATAGCACCTCTACAACATAATATATACAAGACTGCAGCAAGTAATTGGAAAGAACAACAGTAGAATTTGTTTAATTGCAGTCTTGGATGGTATTTATATTTTAAGTCATTCATTGTGCACCTAAAATTTTCATTGCTGGCAGAATATGCAACTAAAGTAATCTCATTTATTGCTGATTGCTGTTTATTACTGATAAGCTCTATTAGTATTTGATGCAGAATTAATGTTAATTAAAGTTCAACCTGCATGTTTTCAATGTCAGTAATTAAAATGAGAAATTAAGTATTTGGCTCAATGCACAGTATCTTTACATTCTGGAAAAAATGTTTAAGTACTGGGCCCAAAGCACAGTATAGTTACTTTTTGGAGACCTCTACTGCAGCGGACCTTGGGACTGCTCCTGTTTCTACTGATATCTGAGACAAGGCTCTGTTGGGCCTTTCTGAGTGTAAATAATCATCCTTGACTCCCTTAATTCAGTCAAGGACATTTATGTGACCTCATCTCAATTGTTTGCAATTACTTCAAGTATTTCTCACTGAAGAAGATAAAGCTGTATTTTACTATGTGGAGAACAGTTTGTACCAGTGCAATACATGCCTGCCATAATGATATACAACTTCAGAAATATATATTTTTCCCCACCATTGCCCTGCTTTATTGTCAATGTAATTAGAAGAGTTTTAAATTGATACTCCTTTACAAATATATATGTTATTTTATTCCTTCATTGCAGATAATCTTTAAATTAATGATGTTGTTGACTTTCTATCTCTCAGCATTAGCTGATGCCATTATTTGTGTCCACATTAAAGGTGGAAAGATGTTGTTTTATGGGTTTGATTATTTTCATTTTAAGTTACTGGTTGTGTCAGACTGACAAATGCACTAAACATTAATTAATATCATTGACCATTTCTGTGACACAAAAAATTATTATTACAGTCTTGATACAGGAAAAGTTCTTGAAATTCTAGTTCTAAGCAAAATCACGATGAAAGTTAAGCAAAATAGACATGCATCTAATTGGAGATTATTTGACATCTTTCACATTTGTCATAGCTTGATATTGAAATAAAATTACTGCTCTGTTGACAAAATACACCTGTGTGGGGTAAAATATCTTCTTTTACATTGGAGTCACAAAACTATAGGCATCATTTCCTATTGGGATGGCAAAAGTGATGGGCAATGGCCTTTTTCAAGTTTGCCTCTCCTCAGCACCATTAAAGCTCCTTTAAATCATACCTTGCCTTCCACACTTAATGGCTGTTGCTTGAGAAATGGCATAATGCCATGATCTCTATTATTTTCAGCTGTTACCATCAAAGATGTGGGGAGGTATCTTTCTCTGAATGGGGAGCACCAGGAAAGCATCCTCCAAGGTAAAATCAAGGTCACTGTCTAAAAGAGTTGTGGATGATGGTATAGCTTTCATCACAGATACTGGTTTCTATTAATGTAGAATAATCAGCTTCAAATCATTAATATTTGAGGATGTGTTCATTGTTTTCATTCATGATTGATCCCATGTTGTTGTAGAAAATCAGAAAGCAGATGAGCATGCTTTTGTAGCAGCAAGGCTTTTTAGTAAATACAGAACTAATAAGTAACAAAGAATGGTAAAGTAAAAAGATCTCTTGACTATCTTCCAATAATTTCAATAATGATGAATGAACTGTTCATTGAACAACCTCAGATTTTGGATTTTCTTGTATCCTGTAAATATGGTGTTTTGTTTCTCAATCATTTAGTTTTATTTTAGCATCAATCTCATTAGAAAGCTGTTATCAGGCACCTTACTTTAATTTTGACAAACTTTAATTAACAGTATCTTGGTTTGTGAAAATGTTTATAAATGGTGTATTCATCTTTGAAAGGATTCTGAAATGTCAGTATTACAAATCCAAATATCATTCTGTAAACGAAAATGAATTTTTTTTGCTTTTTCATAGCGGGACTTTCCTTATGATTGTACTGTTTTCGATATTTGGCTTAAAGTTGACTGCCTGTGCCAAAAGGGCTGTATTTCTGCTTTTAACTCAAACTAATTGTCCTGCATCAAGACAAGAGTTCTGTCACATTTTTACTGCTGAATTTCCAGAACTTCATTTTGCCAGCCTTTGAGGAGACTAATAATAATCCAGTGCTAATGGTATACCTATTTTTGGCATTGTGGTCCAAAAGATCCAGCGAATCTGTAGGGTAAAGGCCTTGTGGTTTAGATCTATCTAAAGGCTGAGGAGATATCCTAGGTAGATTGTGGGTTTGTTTTGGCTTTTTTTTCCACAAAGATGAAATTAATATTTACTTTCAAAAATAGTTTCTTTATATAGAAAGAGGACATTTTTTTTTTCCAGAGTATTTGATAATTTCTTTGCATAAAACAGAGAGAAGTATTACGAGGACTTGGCTGTCTTTCAAGGGTTTCACAGTCAGGAACTCCAGAATCTGTACAGGTAAAAATTATTCCCCTTAAGAATATTTGCCTGTTTAATTTCTCCTAGCCTGTGAATCAAATAATTATTTTCCTGATTAAACACATGGCTCATCCTGTTTAATTAAGTACATATTACCAATACCAGGCAGAAGGTTTATTTAAATACATTGTGTTTGAAGGATCCAAATTGTATCAATGGGGAGCCAAGCTCAAGAAATTCACGGAAGCATCCCAGATGTGCAGGGAGGATGTCTAATCTGTGGTAAGTGATAAGTATCATCTTACATGTTGAAGAACATGTAAGATGATACTTATCATTGCTTAAGCCTACCACTCCCTGGCTAGGCACCTTTCTTTGATTCATGAAGGAAGAAGAACTTGATTAGGGAGTGGTAAAATTCTTAGTAAAGAATTTTGTGAATATTTTGTGAATATTTCTGGTTTTCCGGAACAAATTGATTCAGTATTTTAAACATTATTTCTATCTTTGTTCTGCTGCTTCATTCTTCACAGTTGGCAATGTGAAAATTAAATTCAATAAAGACAGTGACTTAGTCAAAGCTGGGGTTCTTATGTAGCTCACCAAATTATGGGTAAATTAATGCTTATCAAATGCCAGTTGCTTATTCAGTTAACTTCTGAACATAAACCTCACATCAATGCATCCATTTCCTCCACATCTTAAGTGAATTGGATGTTTTTAAATCAATCAGCCTTGTTCACTGGCTTAACAGTTCACAAGGTTAATGTATTAATGTTTTTATGGAAAGATGCCAGTCATTCCTAACTTTGCCTGAGGAATCACTTGAAGTGAAACCATGCTTAAGAAATTTAAATCTTGGAAGTATATTTTAATGGACGTAGATCCATGCATTTTTTTCTATGCTGCTGGTCCTACCTACCTGAGCAATAGCTTGCTTTACTAATCAGTACCACAGGGAAAGAAATGTCTCCCTAGTGCAACAGTTCTGTCTCTTGGATCATTTTCCCATGTAATTCTTATCTCTAGATCAGTAATTGCAAATTACTGAAACAATTCCACTTCTGTTTCACTGTCAGATGCTGAACATTTTGTTCATTACCACTAGTGGGTTTAACACTAGCTTTAAGAGTTTGGTACAGACAAGAGTCACCGTTCTGTTTGCTCTATATAGAAGAGAGCTTTACTATGAGTTTGAGGAAAAGGGAAAAAAGAAGCAACAGAAATTTTCTTAATTTTCTTTTTCTTTTTGCTTTTTGTAACATCCATATGTCCCAGACAAGGCCTCCAGCATTCTGCAAGTCCAACTCATTAATGGACGTGTCACTCAAATGTCTTTTGGCAAGTAGCAAGAATTCTCTCCAGCACAGATATATAATCCTTGCAGCTGTGTATGTCCTCTCCATGCCTACTCTCTGTGATGCATTTACTGCTGCTGGTACTGCAGAGGCCAGGTTCAGCAGGCATCAGAATATCCTAGGCTGAGCTTATGGAGGTATTGCAATATTTTTAGATGTTAGTTTTTGGAGGAAAATTAATCTTTATTCTACCAAATCTAGAAAAAGACAGTTCTTTATTTTTTTTTTTTTCTGTTTTACCTTAGTGTTTTCCTTCCTTTACCCTTTTTTTTTTTTTTTTTTTTTTTCAGTAGCCAATACGGGAAAATAAAATAGATAGGACAAAAACTAAAATCCAAATCAGAGTGAGAAGAAAAGCCTGACAACACCACCATAGTACATCCTATTATTGCTAGTGGAAGAAAAGAGAGTACAGAAAAACAGAGTTTTGGTGCTGGGCATTTACTTTACATATTCCCATGGGTTTTTGGTCAAGGGCTGTTTCAGAGCCCTTGCCATACTCTACAGTCAAGTTAAAAAAATGAAAACTGTACAAATCTCAAGGATACTGAGGTGGCTTTTTTTGATATTCCTTTACTTTGCCACGGGTCCATATAAATGGTGTAGTCCTGGTTCTGCTTATAAAAGCCTTTGTTTAGATGTAAATTTTCCAGAATTAGATAACTTTTTCCCTTAAATGCAAATGTAGTGGTGTGATATTCCTCTACTAGTAGCCTCATGTAAATTTCTCCTCTACTCCACTAAAGAACCCTCCCCCAAACCCCAAAGTAAGCAAACTAAACCCTTGAGCTCTTGTGTGATTTGTAGTGTATCCAGGCGAGGCTGAGAACCAGTTTTTGAACAGGTATAGTATACTTGTAGAAATGCATCTAATTTTTTTTTTCATACAAATGTGTTAATTCTGATAAGGTTATCACTTTGATCATTTAAGTAAGTAACTGAACAGTCTTCTCTGTTCTATTTTTAATTTAAAAAATAAAATAGATATTTCATCAATGAGAAGTAACATGGATTGCAAATTATTAAATATAATGAATAAATTTATTTGGTTAAAATAAAAACAAACTGACATACATGATTCTTGTTTTTTTCTCAACTTACATCAAGATTTTTGTCAAATTTTTGCCTGGTTTCTGCATAAACATAAAAAAAAAAATCAATGTGCAATTGCATTACTTTTGATTTTTCTAGGGTGGTGCATTTAGGAGAATTTGTTTCCATGAGAACAGATTGCTAAGCAAATAAGCCAGCTTACATGCTACGAGACTGATCAATGAACTGGATTTTTTTGAAATGTCCAAATGCAAAATGTCCTGCATTGAATGGGCAGATGGATTACCATAAACCAGGCGAGTTCAGGGATACATCAAGAGGACTTTTGTTTCCTCTCACTGTTGATGAGGATTGTGCTATGGCTTAACCAATGTCCCAGTAAGAAGTCAGAGTACAGGGCAGCCCTGGTAGTCTAATTTCTAAGGAGTGCATGTCCACTATTCTTCTCTGCCTAAACTCAGTTTATGATGGAGATGGAATAATTTTGTGTTTATATTAAACTACACTAATGAGTAGCTGGCTGGAACTTAACATAATTATTCAAAACTCTGGATGGACCTCTACTTTTGGAAAACAATTATTCTGTCTTAGACATGGGGAAAACTGAGTGATAATTCTTTTTTCAATGAATGTTTTTTTCTGGTTACACTTGACATTTTAGTCTCTTGGATGATGGCATTTTGCCTTGTGGATCAGCAGGAAAATGTTTAAAGCTAAGGATGTTTATTTTCCAAGCCTTTTGTTTTAGGACTTTATCCATCTCTTCTGATGATGTAAATATATCATGAGACCAAGAACACACTGGACAGCAGGCTTTGGTCTTTGGGGTTTATTGTTACAGGACATATTCTGTACAGTTGCTATGCAACTCCTGTGTGGGAGTTTTTGTGAGATCTGCTTCTTTCAGCAGTAGTTTCCTTTAGAATTGAATCACAAAGTACATATTTTTATCAAACTCTCTATTACCAGAGCATAAGATAAAGGATAAAATTACAGATTAACAACTGTGCAGACTTTTTTTAAAAATATGTGTGAGTATGCAAAAGGAATAATGTATAGATTTGTAATGTGGCCCTTAGAACTGTGAGCACTTCAAAGATGTAGATGCATTTTGTAACTTTCTAATGTAATTTATAAAAATATACATTAAAAAAATAATATGCATATAATTTCAGGCATTGTGCTGATAGCAATTTACAGATGAGCAAAAGCTCCTAGCATATTAATGCAACATTAACAAGTAATTATTCTTTAAAATGTATATCAATCACTGGCTATTATGAGTGCAATGTGGATTTCTTGAAGCCTGCATTGCTTTTGATTATACATTCTCATTTGGTTCTAGTTTTAATGGCCCTCATATGTTCTGATCCTTGGAACTAGTTGATTTTAATAATTACTAAAATCATCATAAAAGCCTATTAAATGGGGAAAAAATTGAAAACAAATGCACTGCAAATGTCTCTACATTGCAGAATCCTCCCTTCTTTCACAACCTTTTTTCTGCTTCTAGAATGGTTTGATTTATTAATCAGAAATGTACCACTAGTTGCTCTTGATGTCTGAAATAGAAATCATGCATATGATGGACATATATTATATGGTTGAATACAGTTTACAGATCCCCTTTCCATGTGGAAACAAGGAAGGATCCACAGTGAATTCCACCAGCCTTCTGCAGTTGTGGACATCTGTAATGTCCATCAGATTTTGGATCTTGTAGTAGTCAAGAGAGAATATATCTTTCTCATATAACTTTTTATTTTTGCATATGGTGAATTAAAACCACTGATCAACAGCCCACTGAGTCAATAGATAATGTTTGATCTTTTATCCTTTGGCTCAAATGCTAAATGTATATGCCCAATATCCATGTAAATGTGCTAAATGTAAATGCACAATTAATGAAGATAATTAACATGTATTAATCTAGGTTTTCTAACTGTAATAGTCTTGGCAAGAGTTGAGCCTGATCTGCTGTTATACAAGACACCAGTTCTATGAAGACATGTGACATTGAAATGAAAAAGTGAGACCGTGTGAATGTCTTTTACCAGATTCTGGAGGTAAAGGTGTAGCAAAATAAAGATTTTTCTCCCTAAATTACTTAAACATCTGTGACAAGCAATGCTATACAAAAGTTCTGGCCTTGATTTCTAAGTTCAATCTGTGGGAAAATTCAACTAAATATGTTAACACATGGAAGTCAACAGAACATTGCATTGCAGCTCAATAAATTGTTAGTTTGCTTACCAGCAATCTTCTATTTATGTTCAATTTGCCTGACTTAACATTTTTTAAATTCTGTTCTGTTCAAATTTTAAGTAAAGGCATTAGAGATAGCCTACTCGGCTTCACTAATGGAAAATTTTGCCTGATAAAATAGTTGCATTCTATAATGGAATGACTGCATCACTGGGCAATGGAAGAGTTACTGATCTACCTGTACTTCCATGAGGATTTTGATATGGTTTCCCCTGTAACATTCTTGTTGCTAAATTGTTATGGGTTTGATAGTGTTGCCAGATGAATTGTATGTACCTGGTGCTTTATAGTTTTATAACTTTATAGATTCAGGTTCCAAGTGTTCTAAAGACTGCTGAGAGTTATGTTTGGTTATGTTTCAATTTTCTTTTTTAATATTTCCAGATATGGCCCACCACTGTCCAAGCACTGTTTTCTATTAGCAGCACTCTCACCACCCCTGTGGTAGTCATGTTCCCAAGACTGACTGCAACTTTCCTGTGGTAATTTATTAAGAAGAGAAACACATTAGAAGCAGAGTGAGAGATGCAGGCTGAAGTTGTTATAAATTTGGACTCCTTACACAATGTGGAGCCTTAAGGAAGTGGTATCCAGGACTGTATTTCACAGTGCTTTCATGCATTTCAGGCTGTATTTGCACAATGCTAGAAATATATTTATAATGTGAACTGAGGAAGTTCAGTGGGTGTCAGACTGGCAACAGGTAACTTTTAGAGATGAAAAGGGGAGAAAAAAGGATTGTGCACCTCTAATATCAAGGATTGCAGTTCAAGAAAAAAAGAAGTCGTAGGGGGGGAGAAAGAGAAAGGAAAGGATTCATTTCTGAAACAAACCACAAATAACTGACCTAAACATTAATCAGTCTTGGATCCTCTCCAGATGTTTTGAGAAGATTCAGGTTTTCATTTCCCTGAAAGTTTTGCAGGCTAGAAAGATTTGAGTCTTAGGTAAATATTGCTGACAGGAATACATTCAGTGTTTGACATCCAGATAACTTTATTGACAGCTGGAGATTCTGAATCTAAATTTTGACTTTCAGTGTTATTATGAATGAAAAAGTATGTTTTCATATTATCTATATATGGATTATTATGTATACGTGGATATGCTGGTTATACAGTGAAAGTGATAAAACTGACTGTAATTCTGAAAAATAAGTGCTCTGAAATGTCCCGCTGACAGATTAAGTTAAGGTCTGCTCTCCTAAAATCCAAGGCTGTGGTCCTTCATTTTGCCTTGGTCCCTCCTCTTAGGATCTTGAAATCTACCACTGCACTGATCACTGCATCAAAGTTGGCCCAGACTTTCACACCCACAAACAGCCCTTCCTTTTTCCTGACTATCCGACTCAGCAGAGCACCTTCTCTCCTCCATCACCTGCGTTGACTCCTCTGTCACCACAAAGACTATCTCTGACTCCCGTATCACAAAGTTGCTATCAGTGGTCTCCACAAATCTCCTAGGTTTTCATGCCCCATTTTTTTGTGCTTCCAGCAGATATCAGGATGGTTAAATATCACTGGTTATTTACAGAGCACTGCACGAAAAATGATACTAGATACAAATGAATTTATTAATCATGATGATTACCATTATTTTCATACAAAGTAGAGTACACACAAATAATAATGATATTAGATTTGGTATGAGTTTATGGAAAATTGATTTCACTAAACTAGCTGTATGTAATTGTATAAAATGCTAAGTATTATAAATGCTAAGTATTTCTTTTTTAATATTTTAATTAACATAATGGTAATTAAACATATCTAATGAATTATGGTTACTGTACAATGTTTTTATTAAGAATCTGAAATGGTATGAAAGAAAAATACCATATATTAAGTGGACTGAATGTAGATTAGATAATATATCCCAAAATAGAATGAGAAAGAGCCATTAACTATCTACATCAATGGGAATGCTGTGGTCTTATGCTCCTTTTCTTCCAAACCACTGATATCAAACCTTTACTGATAAATGTGAATGTGTTACAAAATGGGAATTTTTATTATTTAAGAGGACACAGTACTTGTGCAATGCTATTTATTTTTTATCCAACTACAAGTATCTTATTTTTACCATTACGGGTTGTATGGTCATACACCATTAATCAAGTTGCTAGTTATTCTGCAGCTCCTGCTTGCAGGATTAATTATTGAAAAGTGTTTGTGGAAAGCTGTAAGAATAAATATATTCTAAAAACCTTTACTATTATTATGTAAGTTTAGGCAGTGATATACCACACAAATTAACCTGAAACATAATAGACTGATGTGCAGTTGGAAGTGCAAGGAAAATTAAGCCCTGGTGAAGAACCCATGGAAGAGTAACTTCCAGAAATGGACCACAATAAAAAACAATCAACTATTATTACAAAGAGTAAGCATAAAAAAGCAGTAAGGAGGAAGTATTGGTTACTTCTATTTTAAGAAGAGTTTTGGGTTCAGATGGAACTGAAAAAAAATTTGTGGGCATCATGATCAAACTATTTATTGAATATCTGTACTTAATGTACTTTTTACTGGAAAAACATTCATTTTGGGATTCCGATTGTAATCTCCATTTTTTTCACTCTTGCTTCTCTATGGTAACAACCAAAGCAGTTTCATTTTAATGGCACTAACATTTTAATCTGCCTTCACCTCCCATTGGAAAATTTAAATTAAATAAATCATTTAAACATTTTAGTAGTTGTTATTGCACTATCATATTCTACTTATGCATTTCAGCTTGTCAAAGAATGATGGGATGTTATGGGTGTTTTAATGAAAGACTATATTAAAAATTCCAGAGTAATGTAAAACATATTGCAAATGAGTTCAAAATTAAAGGCACTTCATATCCTTTATTGCATTCCTACAGTTTAGCTTGTTTTCAAACTAACAGCTGATAGTATGTGATGGGAATACAGGAATCAAGCTAGTATATCAAACGTGCTGAAACAACAGAGATTTACTGCTTTCTTTTACACTGGACTACAACAGTGGTTTTCATACCTATATATATCTGCAGTTGTGTCAATATTTAGAAACAAAATTTCAACTAGATTTAACAAGTTGCATGTAATTATACACATGTTCATATTTACATTTTAGTTACAAAAATGTAGCTAAAGATCAATCTACCTAAGGAAGAGATGACCTTGAATTATAGATTGCACATAGACATTGCAGTTCATCTCAAATACTTATCTTGGTACAGCTGGTAAGATTTGCAAGAGACAGGTACCACAAACCACCTTTAAAATCAGCTTGACTAAGACACCCTTTTGCATCTTGGACTCTGGATTGATAAGCAATTGTTGATGTGATTTTTATTCTCCAAAATCCTCTAGATGCCAAAGCAATGTTAGTGGATGTGAAATGAGGACCAAGTGACTGGAATAGCCAAATATTTAGAATAATCCTTAAGTAAGTCCAGAGGAATTTTTGGGGAATCTTCACCCCTCCTTCTCTGGCCTGGGTGTCTGCATTCTCTAATGTTTTCTCTCACATCTGTTGTGCAGCATTTTTTTATCTTTTCATCAACTTGTTTCCCCATGGGCAACAACAGCTTGGCTGATGGTCTTACCTTTGACCAGAGGTAGTCCCCTGGATCCAGCTGGAATGGCTGGAACCAACTGTGTATGCATCAGACCCTGGACCTCTCCTCATAGACTCTGCCACTATCAAAAAGTTATCACTCAATACAATTAGGCAAATGTAGCCTAGATATTGATTCTTTGAAAATCTATACATGCTATACCAGTAACATGGTTGGAAACATCCACCTTCTAAAACCTTAAAGATTAAAAAAACTCAAACCCCAAAACAACTGAAAAAACCAAACTAACAGCAGTCTTTATCTAAAAAATCTCCATGAGGCATTCTCCCTACTGCTAATGGATACTTAATGGAATTTAATCTCTGGAAAAATAACCTTATAATCAATAGCCTTGTGACTCCTAGAGCATTCTGTCCTGAGCTGGGGAACATTCAACCTGAGTTGGAGAAGCTGCTGATTTATCACTCCCATGGAGTTAGTGGGCCATGGGATCTGGGGGAGACATGAGAGGATCCACCTCTCACCTATTACTGGAGGCAGTCAAGACAGAGGAATAAAAGTGGGTTTACAGAGCTAGTTATTTGTAACATGTATTACAACTGCAACATGTATTAACACTGTGTAACTGTATAAACACTGCATTACCTGCAGTGGTCTCTGGCTAAGATAGAAACTGCATGAGCAGGGATCAGAATCTTTTTATTACACTTTCAGCATTAAAGAGCTGGCTAGATCTAGGCTGCCCTTGTTTTGGTCAGCATCAAATAAAATCCATTGATTTCTGGTTTCTAAATGTCTATTGCAAGGCAATTAACGATTTTTTTTTTTTTTTGGGAGATATTACTTTTTTTCTTAGACTGAGCATAGTCTTATGTTCTGTCAGTGACTTTTCTCACCAGTGGGTTATCATAAAAAAGGCTGTCATTAAAACTTTAGACTTCTTGCTATGTGTGTCTTGCCTTCTCCAATGTTCTGAATCTTAAAGCAAAATAGGCTTGAGAAAGGAACACAGGGCTTGAGGAAAAAGATGCCTTTTTCTTTGAAGCAGTCACATCTAACTCCATATGACCAGGAAATTTAAGCCTCTGGGGCACTAAGGCTCAGTAGAGAAAGGATCTCTTGGCAGCACTAGGAGAAACTAGGAAATTGCTAAATCTAGATATGCTGCATATGCTTTAATTCTCAACTACATTTACGAAGACTGTTTCAACAGAGTACTCTTGTATCTTTCTGAGATAACTGAGTATTATTGTGAAGGGAAATGATGTATATCTCATCTATCTTGGAGTAAGTGAAGCATGTAATGCACTACCATGTTGAAAAATTTAAGCTAACATGAGGAAGACAGGATTTTTATAAGAATGATAAAGTGGGGAAAAAAGCTGAAGGAGAAGAATTGACTTATGTCAAAAAAAGAGAAGAGTTTACTAGTGAAATTCTCACAGGTCAGAGACCTTGTTCAGTATTTTTATGACTTTAACAAAAAAAAAAAAAAAAGGCAAACACAAAGGGAGCAGAAAACTAATGCAAGGCTTTTTTGATTAAGAAAAAAAGATGGGAGATATTTTAAGTATAGACGAAGACCAAAATATCATATTGGAGTTATGACATTCCACATATATGTATAGCTCAATGTGTGGAATGACAGAAATTAAATTAATATAAAAAAATTACCATATGCTTTGGCTAAATAGTAACCACTGACTGAGGAAGCCTTGATAGGATTGCAAGTCATCTGGAATTAGGACTAGCTACTAAAAGGTTTTAATTTTTGGAAACATCAAGGAAGATACATCTCTATGTGTGGAGAGGAATTGTCATGCACTGGATGACAATTTGTCAGTGCACTACAATTCATCAATTCATGCACTGTAGATTTGTCATCTATAATGCTAAATACAGTTCTGTTCTTCTGTTCAAGATGGAAATAATTTACAAAAAATCCTCTATTAAAATAATACATTGAAGGATGTACTCTTTCTAAAAGAGGACACCAAAAACTGGCTTATTTAGCAAAATGAAGGCATAAGTGGCAATGAAACATATTATTTTAGGTACAAGAGCTGTTCAAACACAATGATAGTTCTAGCATAGCTGTAAGTGGCTGTTAAACTGAACAGAAATATATTCAAGCAGAAAAAAAAAAAAAAAGCAGAACACCTTTTGGCAATCATAAGAGTGAAATTTTGAGTAGTAGACAAATAAAGTAACATGCATAAGACACCTAACATTTTTTTTAAGGTAGAGTTTGATAAGTTTATGAAATAATTTAAGTAATGTGGCTATCTGCAGTAGAATGGGATGACTGAAGATATCACAAGTCCCTTAATGAAATAAGACACAGCAGGAATGGCTATCACAGAAATATTTAAGATCAACTGTTCACTTGTCTATCATTCTTTGTCCCTAGCAGCCTCAAAGAATTCTGTGAATTGACTGGCTGCAACACTTTATTTTTCAGGTGAGTGATGGTGATTGATGCTGATTATGAGTATACATCCCATATAGATCTGATGTTATTACTGAAAAGGTTTACAAATGTCCTTGACACAACAGACGTAAACTGGCCAAAGCTGAACACGTAGCTATGTGCTGTCGGAATATACCTAAGTATTTATGAGTTTGCATAATTGCACCAGAGTTTATTTCATGAACTTGAGAACTTACAGAGCTATGAAAAATTTAATACAGCCAGAAATGTTGCTATTGCTTTCCAGTGTATGCATTTCATTATTTGCTTCCTTTTTTCATAACAAGTACTGTAAAGGAGAAATAAATACTAAAAGTTTACATTTCACTGCATATATCACACAAATGAAAGTAATTTTAAAAATAACTCTATTTTTGGACAAGGAAGTGAAGAAACATTCAGAACAGAAAGATCCTTTAGCTATTACTCAGTTCAGTAAAAAGAGAATACATCAAGGGTTTCCCCTTAACAATTTGGCTGCACTCTTTTGCAGTAAAAGATACAAATATCAGTTGTGTTCAACTTAATTCAAGTCAAAATGTCACTTCAGTTTCATCATTATTGATTTTTTATATTAAATATGTTATGCATGTGCTAAAAGTATCAGTTTTGTAATATAAAAGTTTCACCAAATGAAGTTCAAATATATTTTCAGTTACTCACTGGCAGCTCTCATTTCGCTTAATATCTTATTTGGGAGAAAATTCCACTAAGTAGGATTTAATATTAATTTAATTATGTACTTCACACATGTTAAAGTCAATTGGCAGAAGGAAATTTTGTTTATAGGACTAAAACTTACAGGAGACAAAACAAAAAAGAGAGAAATAATAAGACAATGTCTTGTGTTGAAGGAACATGGAAAGAAGAAACAAGATTTTGTGCTTGAAGATAGTTTATACATACAGAAAATGCTTCTTGCACTTCTTGTTACTTTGTGGTATTGTATATTGGGGTTGGAAAATAAATGACTATTCTTTTTTACAAATTTATCAAAACCCTTGCTAATATAAAATGAAAAATCTTCATGAAAGTTATAGTGAAATGAAAAATTGCTCAAATAAAATTTTAGCAAGGATGAAGCTAAAGCACTATGCCTAAATGTAGTAATTTACAAAATAAAAAAAAAAAAAGTTTTGTGTTAGAGAGGTAAATGAGCAGGTTCTTTTCATTGCATGGTTCTCACTATTCATCACTGAACAACAAAAAACTATTCAAATGGGATTTATAATTATTGGGTTTTTTACTGCTACCCCAAAACAAATAAAAGGCGGGAGACTACTGCAGTTTGTTATGGAAACAGCTGTCAGATTCCTCACTGGAACCTGAAACTGTTGCCTAAACCTTTATGTGTTGATAAAATTCAGGTCTAAGAAAGAGCTAGAAATAAGCAGCAATAGTCAGTAGTAATGGTGGGGAAAATTTAGGTTTTTAATGCATCATTTGGCTCTCTGAAGACCTCATAACTTAGATAATGCTTTGTGATCTCATTGTTTTATCCTGTTCTAACAGTGTTTTATCCTGTTCTAACAGAAAGCTATCTTTTACTCTATGGCAGCATTTGGCTAAAAATGTTTCCAAATACAGAAGCAAATTTGGAAAGAGGCTGCAACCTAACAGCCTTAAAGAAAAAGTTAAAAGAATGTGGGTTTCACATTTTCTGGATTTAAAATATTTCATTTATAATTCTCAGTTTGTTCATATCTGGAAATATGAAATATCTGGAAATATCTGGAGGGAGATTAAAAAAAGAAGAAATAATGAGAAGGAGGGGAGGAAAGTAAGTGGCCCCTACATAAACATGGGACCATGGAAAGACCTGTAGTGTGCACAGATCATAGGATGACAACAGTCTGAAAGCATGCATAAGACAGAGAGAAATCATTTCAGTTTAGCACAGCCTAATTTGGGATAGTGAGTTGAGGTCATGTGCCTCCTAATAGGTATGGTTACCCTGAAAGAACTGCTTTAAGACCTATGGGTATCTTTCCTGTCAGAAGCTGTGTACAAATCATCTCTGAAGAAGGCACAGAAGCATTTTGTTGAGTGTTGACTTAGTAAGCCCTGAATTTATGGACATGATTAACATGTGGTCTAGTGAGACAGTATGTCACAAATATTAGATTTTGGGTTGTTGGGTTTTTTCTGATGTATCAGCCTGTTAACTGCTCATGTCCAGTGCCCTTCAGCCTGTGGTCTGCATGCAGGTTTCTGAGGTGAACCTGTTTCATGATGTCACAGAGAGTCATGGTCAACTTTTGGAATGAATTTGAGATACTTGCTCCTGAACAAAGTAAAAAACAACAGCTTCTGTGAAAAAATCCCAAACCTTACAACATTTTATTGATTCTGTTTGGGCTAAGAAACCCCATATTTTGGAGACATTTTGGCTAACACTGGCAACCCGTTACTGCGTATACTCCAGAAGAGCATTGCCTGACATGGATGAAAGCTCTATAGGGTAAACACAAATTTTTAATTTCATGCATCATTTGTAACTTGTTACACTAATTTCACAAACTCAGAATGTTGGTAATAAAAGCTAATGAGAAAGACCAAGTGCTTTCCTTTATACTTCAAGATTTTCTAATATTGTATTCTAATTACCAACTTCTATGCTCTTCTGAGACCAAAGAAGTTGACTTTTAATTTAGAAGAAGAAGAAAAAAACAACCCTTAGCTCTCCTTGTTCAAAAAAACAACCCTTAACTCTCCTTGTTCAAACTAGGTATATTTAGGATGTATTCAATGGATCTCATTTGTTCATGACTTAATTTTCCTTCTTCATCTGTTATATCATCTTTTTTTTAGTAGTTTAAAAATTAATTATTATTTGATCAGATGATTTCTTGCTTTCCCATGTTCACAATGTCTGTGTTTACATTTACAGATATGTTTGTGTGTTCTAATTTTAATAAGGACTCTCCTCAGCTCACAGTCACAAACTAATAGCCTGTAATAAGATTTTAGAAATGTCAAACCTAATATAAAAAAGGAAAATATTGCAGACAAAGAAAACAGATGCTTCTGTGCAGAGATAAGAGATGTCTGCTATTATTTTTGATACAAGTAGTCAGCTGTCAGTTCAGGATTATTTCATAAGGAATACCCCCTGCAAAACCACTAGTCAGAGAAAAATAGGCTCTCTGTTGAAAAGAAAAAAAAGAAAAAGCTCTGAGTAAGGGATGAGACCTATAATTGACAGAACATGTACATCCATAGGGACAATCTCATCAAAATCATTATTGGTTAGCAAACCACTGGATAGTGAACAGAAGGTCAAAGATCAGAATAAAGACAGCTAAAAGAGGGAAGAGGTTATGTCCTGCTCTAATGCAAAATAATCACCAGTGATTTACAGAGCAACCTAAACAGTGTGTCTTGGAATGGAATCTCACAGGATGCTCCTCATCATCCACTTGCAGTAGTAATGACCTCCATGGACACAAAGATTGCTCAGTATTTCACAGAATCAGAGCATGAAGGAGGCACCTGAAGGAACTCTGATTAAGGTGTAGGAATTTAATGTAAGGAGCACAAACTTTATTTGCATGTGAAGTTATGTGTTTAATATATACTTTGAAAATCTGTCAAATAAACCACACCTTTCAAATAGGGATGTACCATTAGTGTTGTGTTTGTACCCCTGCTGTTACATCTGCAGAATAAACTTTAGCTCTTAGACTAAAGTTGTTTTGGCTGAAAAATCCACTGGAGGAAGAATTCACATTTATCTTTTCAAATAACATTTTTTCCTTTCTTTCACCATCCTCCTCCTGTTTGTTTTTTTTTTTTTCCTAATTATTTCTAGTTGAAATACAACATTAATTCTGTTATTAATTTCCTTCCTTCTGAAAATAGCTACCTAAGCCTCTTGAAAGCTAAAGCATGACATTTTCAGCATTAACAAAGACAATTGGTTTAATATTCATAGCATAAAGTGTTCCCTAATAAGCACTCAAAATCACCAAGCAAAAATCCTGTCTGCTTAAGATGGGGTAGACACTATCTTGTTTATCTTACACAAAAACTTTTAACTCTAGGAGTTTTCTCTTTCAAAGATCCACTGTCTTCTTTGATATAGGGAGCATATAAACAAAAAATTTCTATAGATCATTTTATTCTAGTGATAATATTTATAAAACCACAAGTAAATAAAAGAAAAGAAAAAAAATCTTTCAATTCAAATTATTGCAAGGTTTTTGCAATAACTTGAATTCAAAGTTTCTTTTAAGGGCAAGACCTGCAAATGTTCAATTTCTGGTTGCAGTTAGGCATGTAACTTAAGCCCCTAGTGGGCAAAATTCTATAAATCTGAAATAAAAAACCAAGTGGCTGCAGTTTAATCACCTCTCAAAATGTTTTAAAATGGTAAAGAGCAAAAACTTTATTTTCAGAGAAGAAAGATGAGAAACTAATGAATCTGAATTTGTTCTGAGAATTCAGAGAACATGGGGGTGTATTTTCAAAACAGAAACTGGCAGTTGAGAAACAAATCCTATTATTACTTTAAAGGATTTTTGGGCAGAATTGCCATAAACTAAATGAACACTTACTCTACAGCAATTTTGGTACAGCTGAGGGAAAAAAGTTGGCAAAATGATTTTTTTTAGTGAGAGAGACAGATACGCCAGAAGAGCACTTGTCAGTTCAGTCTATCTCATTTTGAAAGCCACTCAGAGGTTTCCTCCTTAATGTACTTACTCTGAGGTAAAATGCTAAATTAGAAGGAGTTATTTTTAGCTCAACCAAGGCTTTAATTTTGCCTTAGGGGAAGAAGGCAGGACTTGTGAATTTATTTGGAAAAGAGGAAGGACAATAATGTTTTGTGTAGGAGAAAAATACTAAATATACACTTTGTATTTTTCCCCAATCTTATGAATAAAGCCCTGGAGTATGATTTAAACTTTCAGAACCAAGTCAGCCGAGTAGTTTTTTACTTTCTGCAGTACACTGTTGTGCTGAGTCTTCACATCTTCTCCTGAGTTTAATATATCATAGGAAACATGAATTTAATTATTTTGGAGTACTTTCAAAGCTCTGGAGCTTATTATTTTATTTTCAGGAGCTTGTAAATTAAGGACCATGCTGGAGAAATTTTGTCAATGTTACTTGATTATTTTTAGATGGAAAAGGAAAATTTTCCTGATTATTAGGCATGGGATGGGTCATGCTGCCACTTGAGAGAGGAACTCTCTAATCAGAATTTTGGTCTGTATAAGCCTGCCTCACATGGACAGCTGGTCTGATGTGCTGAAACCTGGAGAAACACTCTCTGTATCCTCAGCAGAGACAGTCTCCCTTATATAACAGCTTCAAGAAGAGACAACAGATCTCAAAGTCCTCATAAGAGAATAAAATGGATCACCAAATAACCTCAGTATTTTCCATTTTAAGGGTCTTTTACAATGATAAATAAAAATTTTGACTGTTTCTGGATAACTTTCATCAAGAATGTTTGGAATTTACTCTGCAAATATCAAGGATGAGGATTTGCAAACACCACTGCTGCCTCTTTCAATGCTTTTTGCCAGTGTTCCACTTGTTTTTCATGTGTGGCTTTCCTAAAAAAAAAAAAAAAAAAAAGGTATTTGCTGCAGGATGCCCAAATGTGGGCATTCAGTCTGCCAGATTACCTCTGGTAAAATTTACTGGATATTTCATTGTGTCTTAGGCTTTCCAATATCCCTATTCTTTACAACATTTTCAGTATGATTGTCACCGCTTCACTAAAGCAAATTGCCTTTCTTCCAGAAGTAGATGTTCATTTGGTCACTCACTCTTTAAGGACAGGGATTGTGTTCTTCCTAAGATGCAAATATGAACTTCTGAAAAATGGTCTCCTTAACTCTTGAAAAAACATGTAGCTTCATTCATTTTTAATGAGAGGAGTATACACCAGGGTATCAAATAGAGTATCAAAAATATAATTCTTAAATATTTCTTTTTCTTCAATGAACTCAACATTACCTATAGCAAGCAACTAGCAAGAAATAGATTCAGGATGAATTTTCAGCAATTTTGTACAAAACTAGCAAGATTTGGCAGAGTTCTTTATTTAAGAAAAAAAAAAAAGAGATATGTAGAACTGGAAAACCATTTAAACACGGAAGATCAGCAAACATGAAAACTTAAGAAAAACACCCACAAAACTGTTTTTTGAAAATGTTTGCAGAGTCCTGTCTTGAAATAGTAGTCTTGTCATGGGAATAACGGACCAGAAAGATGATAAGTTTTCAGACAACATCTGAAGATTTCTGAAAGTGATTTTATGACACAGTGGCCTGTGACATCCAGAGGAACAATTTCAGACTCGATGTCCTCTTCTTCCATTTCCTCTTTTGAATCCTTGGCCTCCATAAAGTACCCAAAGGGACCTACAGGAGAGCTGGAGAGGGTTGTTGGTTTACAAGGGCATGCAGTGACAGGTCAAAGGGCAATGTCTTTAAACTGAAAGAGACTTGGTTTAGATTAGATATCAGGAAGAACTTCATTACTGTGAAGGTGGTAAGGCACTGGGAGAGGTTGTCCAGGAAGTTGTGTATGGCCAATGTCCAGAAACAATTTAGGCCAGTTTGCACGGAACTTAGAGAAGCCTGATGGAGTGGAAGGTGTCCCTGCCCACGGCAGGGGGGTTGGAAACAGATGAACTTTAAGGTCCCCTCCAAGCCAAACCACTGTATGATTCTGTAAACACATATTCATGGCAGAGATATAATAAAACAATGAAATAAACAGAGAAACATGTAGCTAAATGAAGAAGTAAATTAATAGATACATTAATTAAATAAGGCATTTAATTGAATTGCTTTAGTCTTGCAAACTTCTCATTAGTAGGATTTTATTTATGATATAAACACACACCCTCAATGCTGAGAGTCTTATGCTTCTTCAAGATAATGAATAATAATAAGATAGGCAGACTACAGGGTCTTTTAAATAGCAATTACTCCTAAAAATATAATATACATGAGACAAAAATCTTTGGGCCAGACTTTGCTTTCAATTACCAGAACACACTGGAAAACAACTTTATGTCTTGACAATTATGTTTGAACTCACCATTTGTATCTGCACATTTGAAATTATTTTATGACAAAATAGTTCCTGGCAAGATTGAGTATGTTTAAACATTGCTTTTTATGATATAAAACAGGAACATGAAATGCTTTAAAAGCTGAAGTCATTCTTCACGACTTTTTCACTGCTTTGCATGGAGCCATAAGTTTATCACTATTACTTTGCTCCACAAATGAATTGTAGGCATTTAGAGAAACATATTTTAGACAGGAAAAGAACACAGTAAAATTTATTTTGCAGTAAGCATCCTTCCTGTAAGAAGAATGAAAGGCTTCCTACACTTATGTGTAAAAACAGGAGCTGTATTTGTGGCCTCTTAGCCTTGGCACTTTGTCTTCAAATATTTGTTCTCAACAAATGCTTGTCATGTCATGATATCAAAAGAGGGCAAATGTCTAGACAAAAACATTAATCTTCCAGCATGTACAGGGAATCAGTGAAATGTCAGCCTGGTTTTAACCTTGCTTGTTTATTACATTATTTCTATTATTTCTACCACATCCAGCAATAAATTAGGTATAAGTCACAAGCTTTTAGCTTCCAGAAGTAGTTTTAGGTAAGGCATTGAAATATTGCATTTGATCTGGAATTTTTCTACTATGAACAGAATTATTAAAATACCTCTATTCAAGCACCTTATGACTGAGTCCCTTTTAGGCATTTTATTTATCTTAAAACTAATAAGGCTTTTACATAGTTTGCAAACACCAAAATCTCAGTTTCATGTAATTTTATATTATGAACAGTGATAAACTTTGGCAGAAAAAGAAAGTGCATTAGGAAAGGTGAGTCACTGACCTAATATTTTACATCTGATTTCACACTGTATTGCATCCTGGATTGTAGTCCCAGTGCTATTTCTTGATTATATATTAGAAGTAGGAGACATAGATTTTACCATAAATTTTTATAATCCTTACTGAAGACAAAAACATCTGTTGGAAAGGCCAGAAGTAAACTGCAGGGAGAATGAAAGACAGATTAGATTGTTAATGTCATAAATCCAAAATGTTTTTTCCTTCAAACCTACAGATAGCTACAACACCTTCTTATGCAGACTTGAACAGAAGGGACCCTTAGGACAGCTATGCACTACAAGGCAAAAACAGAAGTATGGTTGCTTTGCCCAAGATATGCATCAGACAAAACAGGAAAAGGAGTTACTCACAAGTAGATTCTTACAGATGCTAAACAATAAAGCAGAGTTTAAGAACTTCATGCTTTATTTATGTTGTCTGGTATGTGCAGTCAGCCATGTGGGGTGTCTAGGCCAGGTACGTGTCACGCCAGATGCCAGGTTATGTGCTTGCTGCTACTACTTATGAGTAGAGGGAAAGAAGTCTCATGGCATCAGAACATGGGATGGGATAATATCTAGACCAAGAAATTCAGAAACTTCAGGTCCAGTGGCACAGTAGGAGTTACTGTGAGTACAGCTCCAGTAACAATGGAGATGAGGATACGGCAATGTAACTGGCAATTCAGTGAAACAGATGAAAACAGGAGAAACCTGTTACCTTGATACCATTTCATTATTTGGACCCTGAAAGATAAGTAAGTCCCTGAAAATGTTCAAGGCCAGATTGGCTGGAGCTCTGAGAAAACTGGCCTAGTGGAATTTGTCCCTGTCCATGACAGGGAAGTTGGAACAAGATTATCTCTACTAGATGATGTCTTCCAACCCAAACCATTCTATGATTCTATGATATTGCCATTAAATTTATGCTTTCTTTTCCATTTAACCCAAAGTTTTTCCTGTACTAGGACCAATCATGAGAAAAACATTTCAGAAACAGACAAATTCCCCCAAATTTCATTTTTCTTTAATTTTTTGATGGATAGCCTTATCTTTTTTAACCTAACATCAGTTTGGGACAGATAACAGATTACAACAATTCCAATTCAGAAGGGAAAATTTACTGTTAGGGGAATTTTCATGGTAGTTCTACACCTTGTTGTCTTGTTTAGTTTTCTGTTACTCACTTAACATTTGTATGGGTCCTATGTAAAAGACATATAGTAAATCTCCATTGTTATAAAGCATGCCAAAAGCTGTAAAGAAACAAACTATCCAGTTCCCGTGTGTTATGACAAGATCTCATCTCCTTTCTAGCATTACCCTTACACATAACCTTCCTACTGAATATTTCGATTGGTTGCTGCTTCAGATAGGGAGTAAATGTTCCAAGGTTTTTGGGTTTTTTTTTGGGAAAAATTGTGAAATTTTTGTCGTTTCAGGCAATCAAGTCAAATAATAAAATTAGAAGTTTTAATTCAACTTTTATTGGACCTATGTCAGGAAGAAATATATCTAAATGCAAAGCGGTTGAGTCACCATCCCTGGAAGTATTTAAAATATGTGTATGGGGCACTCAGAGACATGGCTTAGTGGTGGACTTGGAAGTGCCAGGTTAATGGTTGGACTTGATGACCTTAGAGGTCTTTCCCAACCTAAATGATTCTATGATTTAGGATGTTGCTATACACAGACTTGACACAGAAGGTACTTGAGTACATAACACAGATTAGCTTAATTTTTAAGACAAGCTTTAAGGAATCTAGATTAGAATCATTTTAGCTGTTGTAGGCTAAAAAAAAATTTCTGGTTTTGATTCAGACAAAACACTGATAAAATGCCTAGTAAATTAACTAAATCTGAACTAAACAAGAGGAAGGTTTTTTTCCAGTGTATGTTTTTATGCACTTATGCTTTTTATGAAACGTAGCCATCTAGTTTTATTCAAGGACACTTATTACACTTAACATTCATACCCTATTTTACCCAAATTAGTACTGTAGTTAAAAAACCCAAATAAACCAAAACTCTCAGGAGATGAGGTAAAATACTTTTGGTATTATAAGCTATTTGCCATGGTATTGAAATTACTTTAAAATGGGCACATTCCAGTTAATTTGCATTTTGGATGAAGGGATTTGTTTATTTTTGTGTTTGCTGGATGGGTTTCCCCAGGCCTAGTTACTGATGGAGACAGTGCCAAAAACAGTAAAGCCAGAAGAAGCCCCTGAAGCACCAATGAGTTTTTAATGTTCAGTTCAGATGGCACTGATTGTCACAAAGGGGAAGTGCATAAAACGAGTGTATGGTCAAGGGGAACCCCATCTAATACTTTCTAATTTTATTTCTGACTAGACTTACGAGTCTTCTCCCTAATCCTTAAACTCATACCACATCTGACGTAATGTTTTTTTCTCTATAGTGCTTAACTGCTGGGGCAGGCTTGCTATATTCCTCTGCCTCGTTAACACTTTATTAAAAAAAAATTGTTGAAAAAAAAAAAGGTTTAAGTTCAACTAAGTTCAATTCCTCTCTCTCCATTTTTCTGTTTCTGAGATGGAAATTCCTGCATAAATAAAATTATACTTTATTAGTAGGCAAAGCATGATAAAGAAGTAGGATGCAATATAACACCAAGTGTTCCTAATTTTTTTTTTTTTTTACTTTTTTTTTTTTTTAAAAATTTC
>VZRH01004767.1:0-36514 GCA_013397555.1 Urocynchramus pylzowi | reverse complement strand
GCAAAGCATGATAAAGAAGTAGGGTGCAATTTAACACCAAGTGTTTCTAATTTTTTTTTTTTTTTACATTTGTTATGCTTTAACAATATCCCTAATAGGAATTTGAGTGGAAAACACTCATTTGCTTTCTAAAGTTCCCGGGTGATAGCTTGGATTTAAATGTAGTAGTGGATTCACATATTGTCCTTAAGGCACTCAGGGAGCAGAGGAAGCGCAGGTGCTAATATTAAAGATTAGAATTTGATCTCTCTTTATGTACATTTTATAAATATTTATATATATTAGAATTTCATTTTTTTTCTTTAATTGGGATTTAAAGAAGCCTGTCATGACAGAAGTAAAAATAGTCTTTCACTATATCTGGCAAAAAGTCTAAGCACTGTAGAACTGAATTCTTTCCTTTGTTCAGCTGCTATTTCGCTAGGCTAGAGAATAAACTCAGCCCCCAAATCAGTTAGAAAACTGAGATTTTCTATTTTAGGCCTGCCTTTTTTAATTCTGTTTTTGATCACCTTCTTTTTACAGGGAATTTAAAATCAGCAGGCAATTAAGTAATTTCTAGTGAAGTGTATTGGCAGAGTTATGTCTGGTTGTAACAACAATTTAGAGGGTGATTAGCAGCTGTATGCTAATTAATCAGGAAGGCATTGATTTCCTGAGAACACTAATTCTCAGTTCGATTACATGGTGTCTTTGTTTCATCTACAGCTAGGAAGTTTTCTTCATGCATTCTGTTCACACCGAATATTACAGAAAAGATTTTCCAGAAAATTCACCAAATGTCTTCTGCTGAACATTCTCCTTTAAGTGTCAGTCAGGTATATGTAACTTATTACTAGTGATTCCTGTTTCAAAAAGGCCCCAATTTTTTGTAGTACATCATATAAACCTGTATTATTTTAAAATATTTTATGTAAAATTGCTTTCAACTGGTGCATATGGGTATTTTTCATTCAGAAACCAAGATCTGTACAGAAAGCAACCTGTGATGGGAAAACTGTCCGCAAAGAAAGTTGAGTCAATTTTGCTACAGTCCAGAGGCTCATAGAATTTCAAATTTAGGAGTCTTGGGGGATTTGTTTAGTTTTAGGAATAGTTAATCTGGGCTGTCCCAGAGAAGGTGTCATTAAAGAGGTTGGTATCTCTTCTGCCTTTCAAATTTATATTCCAGTTCTGGGTGCAGACATCCTGCTGCAGTTGGAGTGAGCTGTGTATGGGCAAAAGGGAGCTCTTCTGTGTGACTAGCTGGAACACTGAGAGCCACACTGAAAAGGCAGTATTTGGCTCAATTTGAAAGTTTTGGTATTTTTTCTAAGAAAAGAAGGTGAAAATGCCTCCAGTTTGTCACCAGTCAGATGAAATCACGTAGTCATGACTAAGAGCAAATACATGTATGACGTTTGTTTACATGAATTCTGCAGTGAATAATGCACTCCACATTAGCATGAAGTGGCTCTGTCAGAACATAAGTGGAGACAAATAAAAGGCTGTACTTTTGTGCACATTTTGTTGTAAATGAATGTGCATAGCTACAGTAATATTTGGGTTTAGGTATACACTGGACAGGTTGTAATTTTTGTCTTATAAAAGTAAATAGGAATTGTCAGGACCCGCACTAGATGTTTAAAGTGAAAAATGTGGATTTTTCCATTAATTTAGAATATGTGTCTTCTGGATGTTACTAGTGGTGCTAGGCTCCTATGAACATGAGATTCTGAAAGTTAACAGCAGTGAAGCTGGCCATGCTTTTTCTGCTTTCAGCAAAGACCAACAGGTCTTTTTTCCCAATGCTTGTTTGAAAGTGCCTCTGCAAACAAAAGAAAAATATGCATTTCAGTATGTTGGCTTTTCTAATACTGATAGATAGTTAAGATGTCTGGAGAATTGCCTTTGGAGCTGTTTCTCTCTTCTCCACCTACAGAGTGGAGAATTTTCAGGGTCCTGTTAATTATCACAGTCTCATCCTTAGCCTCAAGGAAGCAGAAGTTGGAAAGAGCTGCCAAGGACCAGCTCTAGTGAGCCTTATATATTGCTGAATATGACCACTGAGGAGCACTGTCATCGGCAACAGATGAGATAATTTTAGGAAGCACCATGTTGCAGGGTGCTAATTGACATAATAAAGAAGAGAATATATCCATCAAGCTGTGTTTGTGGGTAAATGGGAGCTAATTAAATTAGCAATAAAGCATAAGGACTGTAAAATAATATGTACTTTTTATGCTTGCTGTAGTCGGTTCTCTTAAAGTCATTGTCTTAAGCAAAGATAATTGCTTATGTACACACTGCTCTAAAATAAAATAAGATTAAAGTAGTTATGTAAGAGATACTAGTGACTAAGTTGTGTCTAAGTACCTGAAAAGTACTTGAGTTGGGTTGGCCAAGTAGACCAAAAAATTAAAGTCACACTATTTAAAATACCATTTACTACTAGGCAATATTAAGCAGGTAACATTAGTTATTCCAGGTTTTTTAACATCTTCTGAGTGAATCAGAAATTATTGTTCATCTGGTATTTATCAAATGAAGGTAGTTAATCACACCCAGATATGGATCTTCAGAAACAGAAAGATTTTCTACATACATTGTTTGCAAAAGTAAAAAATAATACAATTTAAAGCAGCTTAATTAAATTTGAAACAAATTTTATTTAATGAGGTGGACTATAAATATCTCAGGCAATTAATAGTCTCTAATGAAATCCAGATATATCCACTGATATTTGCAGTCCTGTGCATGTGAAGCATTTTCAGAAATGATGCTAACAAAAGTTTTGTGGTAATGTAAGAGATGATAATCAAAGTTAATAAAGAAGGAAATGGTTGACTGAATTAACAATAGATGGGAGCACCCACTGCAGTCGGTGAGAAGCAAAATTAACCTTTCTAATATCAGTGTAACTGGAGGAATGCTGTGATCTGTCTGCCAAGGGAGATTTTTATTCAAGACATAAATTTCTTGGCCTTCAGACTGACCCTCTGACCTGGCAGATATCAGGGTGTCAGGCTTCAACAGGCTCGTACATTACAATTCTCAGCCTATATAGCTAAAATAGCTTGTAAAATTGGAGATTCAATGTCTCCTCAAAATGTCTTTTTGTTTGTTGTAATGTTGAAAGATCAATTTAAGACATTGGTCTTTGTAGTTACACATTTAAGGATGGCTGAGGATATCATTATTACCTAATGTTTTTCAGAGTCAAAACCAATCCAAGTTCAGACAGGACATCAAGAAGTCTCCATTCCCACCTCCTGCTCACAACAGGGATAATTCTGAGGTTGGATTTGGCTGCTCAGGGCTTTACCCTGTTGGATTTTGAAAACCTCCACAGCCGGAGACTGCAGAGCTTGTCTGGGCAGCCTGTCCCAGTGCTGGGCTGTCCTCAGAGTCAGGAATTTTTTCTGCATATCCAACATAAGCATGTCTAGTTTTAGTTCCTGCCATTGAATATCATCCTCCCAGCACGTGTGGCTGTGGAGGGCTTGACTGCCTGAAAATCTTCCAGCAGGCATAAGGGGGGCTATTGTTAGGAGTCCACAGAGTTCCCTTGTACTCAGGTTTAAACAGGGCAAGTTCTCTGACCTCCTCCATCCTGCTGAACTTGCTACAGTTTTTTGATTAGTTTCCTGTAAAGGAGGTCCCAAAACTAGACACAGTATTTCAGCTGTAGACTGATGAATGCTGGTCAGAGCAGAATGCTCACTGCCTGTATTAACTGCCCATGTTCCTGCCCATACAGCTCTTGGCTACCTTGCTGATTGGGGCTCAGCTCACTGCCCATCAGGTCCCAGGGGCTTTCCCTCAGGGCTGATCCCAACCTGTCTGTCCAAACCCTGTGCCATCACAGGTCCTTCTCTGTCCCAGGGGCAGCACTTGGCACTTTTCCCTGCTACATTTCAGAAGTTTCCTATCTAACCATTCTTTCAGCCTGTTCCAACCGCTCTGGTAGGGACCCTTCCCTAAAGAGTATCAGCAGGTTCCCACTGAATTTGGTGTCCTCTGTACCCTCTATAAATGTGCACCCCATTGTATCCTACAGCTCATTGACAGAGATGTTAACCCAGCAGAGCCTCCTGCAGTTGCCCTTTTGTTACTGACAGGCTGGTAGAACACAGAGAACAACAACCCATCAACCATGACCTTCTAAATCTCATCACCCAACCCTTTCTTTTTAACCTTTTGTATGCTCATCCAGATCATAATGTCCTATCTTGGATGCAGAAGTATTGTGATAGAGGGTGTTGAAAACCCTGCCATAGTTGAAGTGAATGTTGCCTGTTGCTCTTCCTCCATCCCAGTTTACCAATTAGAGAAATATAATTTTCATTGTACAGTTACTTAGACTTATTTTTAAGTTCAAGTTTCCCTCAAATGTATCTGAGTTTGAAGTACCCTATTTCTATTGCATTCTATTGCAAAGTGAAGAAAGTTTACTGAGAAATTAGTAAGTACTTAATGAAACAAAACCTGGCTTAACCTTTATTATGAAGTGGTGGGTAGTAGTGGAATGCATACTGTGAAATTTCAAGTGAGGGTGTAAGGAAATGTATTTCTTTTTAATGTTGCTCTTTCTGCTTCTCTAACATTTTTTTTTCACAGCAAAAATAATAACATATTTCTATGTGTTTTGTAATTTTACTCCTACTTACCTTCTGCTCAGCAGTAAAAAGAAGAACAATTATGTAATTTACAGAAGGGAAAAGCTAAGGTAAAACTTAATTTAGGGATAGTTACTGAACTCCCTCACAATTTCTACCTAAAACATCTGGAAAGCTAATATTCTCCAAAACATAATATACTTTTTAAAATGCTATTTAATTACCAAATCACTATATGAAGAATTTTTCATGGCCAGAAGTAGCAAGTTTGTATTAATCCCTGTTAAAATGTCATTAAAGGTGACACTTAGAAGGCTTAGAATACATACTTGTGATCTCATTGATAAGGCTATTTTAGAAATAAATTTGATTATGAGATTAAGGCACTTTTCAGGGTTGGTGTTTAGAACGCTGGACTCTTTCTAGTAACACAGATACTAGCTTTAGGGGTCATTTGAGAGAAGTTTGAGTTAAGAAAATAAATCCCCATCCAAACAATGAAGAAATGTTAGCTTCTTATTAGACAGTGCAGTCAAGGGGATGAACATGCCTCTTGCCAAGAGCCTATCTTGTCTCATGAATCTTCTCATGAATTTAGAAAAGTGTAAAGTACTGTTATTTGTATATATGGCCATGTGTGTCACCAAACATTCAATGTAATTCAAAACCCTGAGAGAGAGATCTACTTTAGACACAGGGTTTTTTGACACAGTGTAAAGTTGTTGGATGTCAACCTTTCATGAAATCAATGAGAAGCAGCTAATTTGTACTCATATTTTTACCTCCAACTTTTAAAGACCTAAATATCATTGAAAATCTGACTCCTACTTTTTAATCTCTTTAGTAAGATAAATTTGGCTTAGAGCTGGTATAACAAAGTGAAATTTTATGGCCTGTAATATTACAGAGGTCAGGATAGATGATCATTCAGGCTTCAAAACTCCATCAGAGAAAACTGATGTGACTCACGGCATTTGGTTTCAAGCTTTCCTCTTTACTCACACATTTTCTCTGTGTCCCTCATGCTAGGACATTGCACTTTTTTGAATTTATAAATCACAGGACAAGAGTCATTAGAGATGGTAAAGATCTAATTAATCATTTACCCATTCCGTGTCAAAGAGAATACTGTTAAAAAAAAAAAAAGATATTCCAGATATGAAACTGATGGCTGAGTAATACCACATTTACTCTTAGCCCAAGGGCCTGTATCCTTTAGAAAGTAATTTCTATCTTCTATCACAATCTATTTTAATCATCAATATTATTCTTTCTCTGGAGGGGTGCCCTCCAAACCTCCTTAAGTTTGGCACTCTTAGCCATAACAATTCCCATTCCATTAAACCAGCCCATGTAAATGGAGAAGATACCTCAGTTCAGTTCTGGAGGATTATTACAGCAGTCACGGCCGCAGAGATTTATAAAGTCACTTGTTTTTTTATCTCCAGTGCCTCCTGGACTTTTAGCTCCTCAATTAATAATCCTTTCATTACAGAGGTTACACTTGGATAAAAAACAAAGTTGCCATTCTTCTACAAATTATAAGTTCACACTGTCCTCTTATATTTAGGTGCTACATTCTGAGTCCAGACAAATATTTTGTAGCAGATTATCCTCATGTACCATCAGCAGGGAAGGGGATAAACGCAGTGACTACTACAGTGGAAAAAGTTGTCCACTGAAAAATATTACCCAAACCTGTCACAACAGAAAGTACAGAAAGGAGAGATAGATCCAGAAACAACCCTGACAAGAACCCAGGGAATAAGATTCATGGAAAAAAGCTCATTTGATACTAAGAAGATCATGAACCACCAATATAGTACCCAAGAAATAAAGGTATTTTGTGTATATTCATATTCACTGTACATATACATGTCCACATGTCCCCCAGGATGCACCCAAAGAATAAAGGCAAGATAGAAAGAGATATGTTTTATACTCTTCTATAGAAGTTCATTTTGCCTATGTTCATTTACAAATGTGAGAAATTGATTACAATATTGGAGTTTTGCAGAAAACTAATGATGCCATTGAATAAATTTTAGGCTTCACTGTTTGTCCTGTTAATGGTCTCAAATATATTAAAAAATACACAGTCCTCCAGACCACAGGAAGAGAAGTAGCTAAAAAAGGAGCTTCTCTGCACAGCAGACAGATTCCTCTCCACTGATTAAGTAAAGAAAATTGAATATTTTAATGATTTTTTTTTCTTTTATGTGATTAGCTTTTGTATTAATGTTCAGCATCACTGATTCTAGACATCATATTTCACTCTCTAATTTCTTATTGATTTGTGCCATAAAATTGTGGAAAGAAAGCAATAAATTATATTTTCTGTCATATTGCAAAATAAATTAACCCATTTTACTTTACAGTCCACAACCTTAAGGATTAACTTAAAAAAATAAGGCAAAAAAGCAGCCAGGAATGTATGTTTGTTTAATTTAAAATGCATTTCCCTGAGGGTGGCATCTGACATCTTGTGTTATTGCTGGGGCTAGAAAAAAACCTGGAAGTGACATGTCCTCTGTCATAAATAGAAAATAGAAAAAATACTTCCTATGCTGATTGTGCTTTGCTGCTGATAGAACAAAATCTGTCGTGACAGAAAAAGATCCGTAAACGTTCAGAGCTGGAACTAATACAATGGTATTTTAAAAGTAATCTCAGTAGGCTTCTCACAGATTTGCCTTCATCTTTACAATGAAGGTGACCTCTCTTCAAGCAGAGACCAGCAGTTTCATCTAAATAAATCTAAAAAAAAACTGTACTGAAATGCATCTAGGAACAATGAAAGCTCAAGGTTTATCCTAGTGAATCCACTGACTTTTATCAGTCAGTTTTATCAGTCAGTTTTTGCAAAGACTGTGGAAATTCTGGGGTGGAACAGGACATATTGGTCCTTGTAAAACAAGATGAAAACACAGTGTATGTTCATGCATGGTGTGTGTGTGTGTACACATATGTTATGCAACATGGCAATGTATATGTAGATATACAAAGCAAAACAGACTGGAAAGAGTTGATTCAAAGTCTGTTGAATTAAATGGTTCTGGGTACTTCTCCAGTTGTCAGTAGGAAATAATCCCCTTCTTCTGAATTCTTTTTGGTACAGAGAGAGTAAAACACCCTCAAAATAATACACTGAGTGCTGAAAACCCACTGAGAACTCCAGGTGGTGTTGATGGTGATCTTAATATATAGAGAGTAATTTGTATTCTGATCCTACAAGGCAGATGTGGTAGTGTGGCTCCCAACAAGTTGGATCTGCTGTTCAGAAAAGCCCTCAAGGAGCAGCAGCAGCCCAATTAGACTTAATGAACCACTTATACTTCTTGATCACTTAAGCCAATATTCTCTTTCCTGGAGGTTTAAGTTCTGCTTCTCCTACTTTGATCTTAGACATGGAATAACCTCTTCTTACACCTAAGTACTTTTGTTTTGGATAAGCTCATTGAAGTGCACAGATTTATTTATTTCTCTTCTTTATTGGTTAATATTAGAAACAATCTTTACAAGTCTATGTGATTTTAATGTTTATCTTCTTGGGACAAAGGAGTTTCTGACCCACATGTAAAAATTTGCATTCACATTAAAGGAAAAAAAAGAAAATCAGCAGCCTGGGGAGAAAATTACTCTCATGTGATATGGTAGTCATTGTTTCATATGTTAGTATACAAAGTATTTTATAAAATGTATAAAGATAACATAGATAATTAATAGTCATCCAGCCTTTCCCTGTCAAAATTCTTTTTTTATTTCTTCATATATGTTTGTGTACACAGTAACATACTTTGTTTTAAGGTCAAAATACAGTATGACTTAAATTAGATGTATGAAAAAATTTTGATTTTCAGGATAACTGCTCTACAGTGTAGGATGCACATTATCTCTTTATTAAAAAAAAAAAAATTATTATTTCTTTTAGTGTATAACATAATTCTGTCATCAGGTTAGTGAGAAATGCCACGTAGAGGTAGTTTTGATCCATTATTTTGCTATTCTTGGCTGATTATAACAGAATGATCTGTGTATGGGCATGGAGAAGGAAATACCTTACTGTATTTAATTAATCTCTGTTTCTTTAACTGCTTGTGACTGAAACAGTCACCCAGTTCTTGCTTATATAGATGGCTGTAGTAGAATAAAACCTTTCATATTTTGTCATTGCAACAAGACCCTCAGCCCTGCAAAGCAACAAAATCAGCAACCACTGCTTGTTTAGAACAGGCTAGAGAGGGAGTTGCATGATGCAGTCAGAAGAAACACTAATTTCACTGATGTATATTAAAATGTCTTATGCCCTTTTAAGGCATCAAAACTTCAGGCTTAGGCAACACCTGGGCTTCACTAACTTAAACTATCTCATGAAAATTCACGTGTATACATTACTTTCAAATATCCAACATGAGCCTGTTGTTTGGCTTGGTTGGGATTTTTTTTCCTTTTTTGCCCCTGTAACTGTAAGATGAGACAGTTCTGTCTCCTTTTCTAGTAGCTATGGAACTTGCATTGAAACTATAGCATCTGCAGCCTCCTCCATCTTTTGGAATCAAATACCTTTTTTTTTTTTTTTTTTTTTGTATCCCACAGAGTACCATAATCACCTGGTGGTGGGTTGTTAAGAATGCTAAGAATATATCTAAGTTTTATAACTAGGCTTCTCTATTTGGTCCCAGATCCCTATTACTCAGTTGCCCACATTCCTCAAAAATTCATTTTCTTCTGAAAAAAAACCCTTTGTTCTTTCTTTTCCTTTTTTTTTTTTTCTTTTTTCCTTTTACTGCAAACCATCTTGTTCTCTCTGAAATAAGAACCAGCTGCCTATCTGAGTAATGTTTGTTGTAGTGCCTACTCCCAGCAAGTATGAAAGGCAAGACTGCAACTGGTTAAATACCCTCACCCTCTGCTATATTCATTATTTTAGTGCAATTAGAGCAAGGCTGCCAGCTTCTAGAAGTGACCAAATCATATCTATGCTTAGCTCCTCTGGCCCCTGTGTAATGTTCTTGCAAGTCCAAAACAGGCTCTGTGGGAGTTCCCAAGTGCAAGTAACAGGTGCAGGATGATGGATTCAGCTCTGTGTGTCTGAAGTGTTCGAGGGCAGTGTGGCACTTTGCAAACCCATCATCACAGAGGAACACAGATTCATTGACAAAATATATTTTTGGACTTGCAAGAACACAAAAGAGGGCCAGAGGAGCTCTGAGGCTATGTACAGGAATTTGTTGGTCATTTCTAGAAGGGGCAACCTTGAATGGTATATCTAAACCATTTGTAACCTCTTGATCTGGGTACAATGGAAGCTGGCTAGATTCACTTATTAACACATTTAACCTTATTTCCTCCTCATGAAATTGTTTCATTCCAAAAGAGATGAGTGTGAACCAATATGAATGTCTCTTGCAAGACAAAATTAAGTGTTACAGATGTGGTGACTGAATACAACTCTGTCCTTGCCCTTTGCATCATCTTCTATGTCCTTTGCATCATCATTAGATGATGAGCAAAAAGGAAAATGAGGAATCTGTGAATTCATAAATCAGTAAATTTTTCAGTCACAGAGCAGGAAAAATTCATAGTTTGGCGTAGGACTCAAGACAAAACGGGAGCTGTTGAAAGTGAAGTGCTAGAAGGTGCCCCCAGAAGCATTACTTGATGTTCAGGGAACTCTGATGCTGAAATTTCAGGTATGAACTGTGGCATTGTCAGAAAGCAGAAGGGGTGAGTCTAGACTTTCAACTTCAGCCTTTAAAGTTGTGTTTAGCAGATTTATGTGTCTAATTCTTTTGTTACTCCATCAAAACCGAGACAATCTTTTTGTTGTGTTCCTGAAATAATGCTAATATTTGTGCTGTAAAAAATCCTGTATGACATTTTCATACCTCCTTATGTTCCTTATTTCCTCCTTGATTGTTGATAACTCCTGGTCATAGCTTATATGAGGTGTCAGTGCTGTAGTTCTTCCCAATATACTTCCCTCCTTTTCTTTTTCTGTATATCAGATAGCAGATTTATTACTTATTGTCAGCACAACTAATTGAAACAGGGATCTCTAGAATATACCGTGTTGTGGATTTGATCTCTGACAGTGTATTCCAAAAAAGGATTTTTTTCTGTACGTGTATCTTGGGATTTTGAGTCAGTTTTTCTCTTTCTTATTTATTAACTTAATAAATTATCACCTTGATGCAATAACAGTAAAGCACTAAAGAACATCAGCAACACACATACTCAGCTGTACTTAGCAGCATAGTTAAGGCACATTGGAAATTACATACTCTCACCCAAAATCTTGAAGACACCTGAATTTAAGGAATCACAGCAACAAATACTTTTACCCTCTGATTCCCAGTGAAAGTGTAGCTAAAACTTTCCAAACACTTACTCTGGCCCATAATTTGGAGTGCTGTTAATACTCTTACTAGGTTACAGATGCAGACACAAATGAACATCAGAGCACAGACAGTTAAGCCTAAGTAGGGAACGAGGAAGATTTTTTAATTATGGCATTTCGAAGGATGTTTTTAAAACACAAAACTCTGTTTTCACAGAGTTTTCTGTCTCTGAGCACCCTATGGTGATTTCTGTAGAAAAAAACAGTAAAAATCCCACAAATCCAAATATGTGGAAGCAATAGCTTGTATTACTTTGTGGATCTTGCACAGAAATGGAAGCATAGAGTGGATTTTTTGAGAAATTAACTGATCCCAGTAGTACATAAAAACTTCACTTTAATAGTTCTTTAGTATTTTCTCCTTTTAAGATTATTAATCTACTCACTTTACAAGTGCTCTGTTAATACTTTGCTCTCATTGTGTTCTCCCTTGGTTTTTTTTTCATTTTAGGAGTCACAGCAAGCATGTAGCATCTGTGTGACTGTTCAGCCAAACTAAAAAGTCTGACACAAGCTCTGTATATTTTCTGGCAAAGCTAAAGGACTGGAGTCCTGAGCATGAGTATCATGATAAGAACAGATTTAGGCAAGTGAATTGCACCTCAGGAGAGGCAAGTGGCAGACCATCACTCTCATTTTTTACTTAGTTTCCATCTGAAGTGTCAGAGTTCCTTTTCAGTGAATGACACAGAAATTGCTTCTGCTCCCACTCTTCTTCTCACAAGGTGACAGGCTGAGTTAAGTCTTGCCACAGCTGCTTCTGACCCAGCTGCTCCCAGGAAATCCTTTGAACTCAGAGTCAGCATTGGAAAAAATATGAAAAATGCAAGAAAGCATCAGTTTGAGACAACCAAAACTGTTTTGTGCAATGATATAGAGAGCCCATTATTTTATGAGATATTAAAAAAAATTATTTATTTACTTTAAAAAAATTAAATTTATTTAAAAAATAATTTTAAAAAGCTTTATTTTACATTCTCGTAGGGAAAACAGAATTTCCACCTGCAGACTGAGATACTAAAAAGGGATTGTTAATGCTTGAGTGCTGTCTCCTATCTGAATAAAACTTAACACATGGGCAGAAATCTGATCCCAGTGCTCAGACTCCCTNCTGCTTCTGACCCAGCTGCTCCCAGGAAATCCTTTGAACTCAGAGTCAGCATTGGAAAAAATATGAAAAATGCAAGAAAGCATCAGTTTGAGACAACCAAAACTGTTTTGTGCAATGATATAGAGAGCCCATTATTTTATGAGATATTAAAAAAAATTATTTATTTACTTTAAAAAAATTAAATTTATTTAAAAAATAATTTTAAAAAGCTTTATTTTACATTCTCGTAGGGAAAACAGAATTTCCACCTGCAGACTGAGATACTAAAAAGGGATTGTTAATGCTTGAGTGCTGTCTCCTATCTGAATAAAACTTAACACATGGGCAGAAATCTGATCCCAGTGCTCAGACTCCCTTTATCTCATGAAACCTGTGCCAGCATAGCTGGCAATGCTTCTGAAGGGAATCACTATCCACTAAAGTAGACTAGACAGCAGACAGCAGTCAATTAACACAGGCTGTGGTAGGACCTTTCTGAAGGAATTCACCATTTTGATTTGTTAAATGTTTGCTATAGCTCTCTGGAAACATTATCTGGAGACACAGACTCATGATTTTGTTTTCAATTGTAGAAACAGTTTTCATTATTTTAATATAACCCTTTTCAGTCAATAAAAACCTGCACAGTTCTGATCTCATTGCTTTACTTCCTGGACGGGGTTTGCTTGCCATGGTTTTGGTAGAGGGGGGCTGCAGGGATGGCTTCTGTGAGAGGCTGCCAGAAACTTCCCCCACGTCCAACAAAGCCAATGCCATCTGGCTGCATGACAGGCCAGCTGGCTCCAAGACAGACCCACTGCTGGCCAAGGCCAAGCCCATCAGTGATGGTGGTAGTGCCTCTGAGACAATGTGGTTTTAAGAAAGAAGAAAACTGCTGTGCACCTGCAACTGCAGCCAGGAAGAGAAGTAAGACTCTGTGAGAGAAAGAGCTCTGCAGGACCAAGGTCAGTGGAAGAGGAGGACAGGAGGTGCTCCAAGATGGTTGGTAGTGCCTCTGAGACAATGTGGTTTTAAGAAAGAAGAAAACTGCTGTGCACCTGCAACTGCAGCCAGGAAGAGAAGTAAGACTCTGTGAGAGAAAGAGCTCTGTAGGACCAGGGTCAGTGGAGGAGGAGGACAGGAGGTGCTCCAAGCACCAGAGCAGAGATTCCCCTGCAGGCCCGGGGTGCAGACCATGGTGAAGCAGCTGTGCCTCTGTAGCCCATGGAGGAACACAAAGAGCAGAGATCCACCTGCAGGGCATGGAGGATCCCAGGGCAGAGCAGGTGGATGTCTGAAAGAGCTGTTATTCCATGGGAAGCCTGTGCTGGAGCAGGCTCCTGGCAGATCCTCTGGCCCTGTGGAGAAGTGAGCTCATGCTGGAGCAGGCTTGCTGGTAGGATTTGTGACTCCACGGGGGACACACTCTGGGGCATCCTGTTCCTGAAGGACTGCACCCTGTGGAAAGGAGCCATGCTGGAGCAGTTCATGAAGAGCTGCCGTGGGAAGGGCACATTTTGGAGAAGCTGTTTGCTGCAGTGCTGAATTTCTTTGGCCTGGCTAGCTCCTGGCACCGTCGGCAGGAGTGGGCCACTCCCAGACAGCCGTGGAATCTGGGGTGCGGCTGCAGGGCACAGCTGCTCTACGGCACGGGGGGACTGTGCTGGGGATAGGACTGCATCAAAGGTAGGGACAGGGAACATGCAAAGATCTTCTGTATGTTTTCCAAAAGTGCTTACTCTCCAGAGGATCAGGGACAGAAAAGTACTGAATCAAAGGGAAACATCAACTTATAAATGGGGGAGGTCCCAGGGGAGGATACAATCTTTAACCAATTAGAGAGAAAGTGGGGGTGGAATACAAGGCAGGGAATACAATGTTTAAACCAATAGGGGATTACAGGGGAGGAGAACAACTTCAACAAACCAATGGGGTTTTGAAGGATGCAAAATTGATAGGGAAGTTTCCAGAGAAAGGGGCAGGCTTGGGGCGGTATGGCATTCAGTGGGAGGAGGACAGGAACAAAAGGGCAGGTCTTTGGGGAAATGGACATCTAGGGCAAAACACAGCGGGGAAAGGAACAATCCATTGGTAATAAAATATGCTATAACAATACAAAATCGGGGTGTGTGGGTGTGGGTGTGGGTGGGTGTGGGTGTGTGTTTTATAAAACTGACTACTAGGACCAAACTACAGTCATAAACAGTCACTGCAACAGTTGTTGTAGGGCTGTCTTCTATGGGAGGAACCCCCATTGTGGAGCAATAGAAGAGTGTGACGAGTCCTCCTCCTGAGAAGGAAGGAGCAGTAGTGAGTGTGATGAACTGATCATAACCCTCATTCTCTGTCCTCCTGTGTGGTTGAGGGGGAAAGGTGGAGATGAAATCAGGAATAAAGTTGAGCCTGGTAAGATGGCGGGGAGGGGGGAGGGGTGGGAGAAGGTGTTTCAAAATTTGATTTTATTTATCATTACTGTACTCTGATTCAATTGGGATGAAACTAAATTATTTTCCCCAAATCGGTTTTGTCCATGGTGTTTACAAGTGAGTGATCTCTCCCTGAGCTGATCTCTACTCATGAGCTCTATTTTCTCTCATCCCATCTGAGGATGGGATGGTAGAGCAGCTTTGGTGGGCACCTGGTATGCAGCCAGGGTCAAACAACCACACTTGAAGACCAACTCACTAGTAGGGAAGGGAGCAGAGAGAAATCATAGGAATTTTGCTGACTGATTGTGTAGTCTGCTGTGTGTGGGATTCAGATGAGTGTGATTTTAGAAAATGTCGTGTTTTGAAAGCACTACTGTACTTACCTAAAATATTCTTGCTTGAGAGTAATTCTCCTATTGAATATTAATGCAAAGAAAAATATGTTTGATTATTTCTTATACAGACCACATATTTTGGTAGTAGGCTTACAGTTTAAATTATTAAAAAATAAAGAAGGAAATAGGTCATAAGTGTTTTTCATCATTGCATTGAGACCAATTCTGGACATAAAGCATATGGAGGCAAAACTTAAAGCAAAACCAAATTTCATTATCCCAGTAGTCATTACCAGCTTAATATAGGAGGTTATAAAGACCTTGCTATGTTGACCTGTTTGCTCTATTTGTTCTGTGCATAAACATCTCCTAGACCTATAACTCCAAAGTTTACGTTTTCTTAAAATCTCTTCTATAATTTATGAACAGAGAATAGTGTATTCATTCATAGAAATGAGTCTATGTCTAGAGAATGAATTTTACATTCTGAACCACAAAATTTTACCAAGTGATTTGGCTCATTGCAATGGTATTACAAGGAGTAAATAAAAATGACAGCAGTTCTATTAAGAATTCTCACAGCGAAAGAAGCAATTCTTAGTATTTGAAGGGAAATTGTTAATAAAGTTACACTTACAATGAAAGGCAGGAAAACCCCCCACAGTCTTGGTAATGAATATGTCTGCTGCCTGGTTACTGACTGCTGCCCCATCAGTGAAAACACTGATTGGGTGGGGCTCTGAGCATTCTGATCTAGTGAAAGGTGTCCCTGACTACACCTTGGTGGAATACCATAACAGTACTGCATTTTAAGAAAAATATTGTTGATTTGTAAATTTCCATTTTAACTGTGCTTGGACAAGCTGATCTTTAAAGGTCCCTTCCAACCAAAACCACTCCATGATTTTGTAATTTATTTGCATGAGAGAGAATACTTCCCAAGAACCTGGACATAACTGTATTTCTTAAAACATTTGAGACAGTAATCCTTGACATGATGACTGTATTATTATGAGAAATTAATACAAATTAAATGCTGGAAATAAATTACATTATATTGATCTCACACAGCTAGGTGGTGATTTTTGGAATCCAAGGCCTCCCTCTCAGTGCCCTGAACCCCGCACAGGGGTCTGGGGAGCCCTGGCAGGAAGCCAAAAAACACTCATGACTTTGATCTCAGCCCATGGAACAAATTACCAAGCTTATATGAGGAATCTCAAGTCACAAAAGTTTAGACAACAGAGTAGCAGTAGTCATAGGGTGAAAGGAGAAATTTTGGGATTTAGTACAGAGGGGTTTAAAACCCTTAGATGAGGGGATTGGGGCGTGCCCTATCCTTCTTCCTTCTTCTTCCTAACGTTCATCTTTTAGGTGATGCTGGCATTTTTAGATTGGTTCAGAGTAGAAAGTCACTGTCTAACATAGGTGTTAGGGACTGGTACACAATTGTAAATATCTAATATGTAGTTCATAGTATAAAAGATAGCACCAGCCCACTTGGGGGGCAGTGTGCCTTGGACTGACTTGCTAGCCAGAGCTCGGCAGGTCAGACAGAAAATATTTTAGATAAGAGACAATAAACATCACTGAGAACACGAGCAGAAGACTCCTGACTTCTTCTTGGACAGCTGGGTTGGGAAAAGCAGCTTCCACCAATGTCTCAGGTCATCTCCACCAGAGAAGATCCTGACAGGTGATGAGTTAATTTGGGCCAAAGTCTCAGTTAACAGGTATGGTGTCAATTCATCTTGCATTTTGTTATCAGGAAGGGAGTGGGAGAAAGCTGTCAAAAACACAAGGAAAGAAAATTAATCAATGATTAGAATAAAATACATAGAGAAAAAATTGCATGATTTTACTGAAATAAGCACAGTAGCACAGCTCCTACAGATCTGGGCAGATGGAGACTCCATTTGGCTGAGTTCACAGTTCTGCACTCAACATGAGCACAGAAGTGCCAGACTTCTGAGAAAGGGCAGAAAGCATTATTAGTTTCTGAGAAAGAAGGCTGGGATCCACAGACACCCTGTTGGCAAAGGTTTTCAGGAAGTCCTAAATCAGTACAGTGTCTCACAACCTTTTTGTTTTCTTCACATTTTGAAACTCAACATTTCCATTTCTCAAAGATACATTGCTGTTGGGATACTTGTTTCAATCCAACCTGTAATCAAACCATGCTTATTTTGAATGCCCTAAAGACCTTATTTTCATCCATATTTTGTCAAAATATTTGCATTTAATTTCTTGGGTTTAAAATGTGTGAGTTTTATGTGAATTTAAATATAATTCTATTTTTTTTCCATGCAATCAGCTATTTTAGATGCTTTTTTATCTTGCATTCAGCTGCTGCTGTTTAGGAAAGAGTGAAGAATTTTAACTTGCTTTCGAGATCCTGTAATAACCTTTTAAAGCCATAATCAAAGAAGATGGATTTTGTGTTACAGAAAGACTTAGATATGCTAGGCTTATTGCCTCACACATAGTGTGCACTTAGGCAAATGAAAAATAATTTTAAAGCAATGCATGCAAGATGCTAAGTATCTATAATCTTTAGTAAGACACTGCAGCTGAACAGTCATACTTTCATAGGAAGAGATTTTCTAACCTAGCAAGCTAAACTTTCATCAGTTTTTTGCAACAACTGCCACAAAAATCCATTAGCAATGTTTAGAGGCAAAGTTATGGAGTGACACTGATTGCATATAGTAATTAAATTTGTCCATGCATGGTTAATAGCTGTGTACAGTTAATAGAGAAAGGAAAGGAATCCGGAAAATATGTGGGTATACAGTGGAAGCAGTAGAGCTAATGTTAGTTAACCTTTATGTTTCAAGATTTTTTGACTCATCCTACTTAAAAAAAAGAATTTATGTCATAGTTAAGTTTAGTTTGGATTGAAGAAGATTTTTGGAGAAAAGTTACTTGCCTGGAATACTGTTTATAATTTGATAGTGCTGTGAAAGTAAGGCACCACAAATTAGAATCTTTAAAAGAGATAACTTCTAAAGAAAAGCCAAAATGAAAAAAGTGAATTCTCTTCTTTTACCAAGGATATTTTCAATGATGAGAAGATATAAAGAAAATTTTTTAAAAATGCCTTTCCTAACTTGCAGTAGGAATAGACTTAAGGGAGTAATTTTGTGTTGGGAGACCAGTGAAGATTTTGTAAACTGAAGACCATCAACTTTGTTTCTTTCCTTCCCGAGTCAGGTTTAAAACCATATTTTCCCAGAGATTCTGTCTGTGCATGGAAGCCACAGCATTTTGGATTGATAAGTACCGACATAGTCTATAAAATACAACAGTATTTTATATTCCTTGCTTTCAAATATATTTTAACTAGTCATTAAAGAGCAAAAAATTCTGGACTGAGTCTTTCTTCCTCCCCTTTGTCTCACTTTCCCTTACAGCTCTAAAAATGCTAAATAAATTTTCTGTTGACTGACATTTGGGATGCAAAACCTCAGTCCAACATATTAGTGCGATAAAGTTACAAAAATTTGAAAATGAGATCAGATAATTTAGTAGGAAATATGCTTAAGCAACAGTGCTTTGTAGTAACAGTGCTCTGTGCAACATGTGGAAGATATGCTTCAAAGGTAAATATGTGTTTCTACACATGAGGTCCATGACTTGTCTCTGTTAATGAAAAAGAAAGGATTGTAAGTTACTCAGGTTTCACCAAGATAAAGGAGCACTTATGGTCTCTACTTAGCAGGTTAATTTGGTTGGAACTTAATTCACACATTTAGAATGCTGCTAGTAACGTAGGAAATTTATGAAATTTACAGTGCTATTAACTTGATTTAAATTCTTATACAAAGGAAATATGTTTATCTATTGTGGTTGTGGGTTTGTAGTGAAATACCATAATAGCACTGCATTTTAAGAAAAATATTGTTGATTTGTAAATTTCCATTTTAACTGTGTGAGATGATTCTTCACAGTAATAAAAAATCTAGCTCAAGTAATAGAACTACATTAAAATAATGTAGTAAAAGAATCATATGGAGGCAGCAGATTCAAGTCCAAAACTATTTAGATCTAAAACCAAGGAAAACCTGTTATAAATTAAGATTATAAAACCACAATTACTATTTATAGTGACAAATATCATAGAATCACAGGACAAACCATTTTGGAAGGGACCTTGGAAGATCACCTGATCCAATCTTTCATGAAAATGGGAGCCTAGATGAGATTATCTAGCACGCTGTGCAATTGCACCTCAAAAAACTCTTTTGATGGGCACTCTGCCACATCCCATTCCAGTGAATGGTTGTTGGTAGTTAATGACTTTTTTGCACTGAGATGAAATCTATCCTGTTGCTTCCAGTCTTCTCCATGTCACTCTTTGTGAAGAAAGAGCCTCTGTTGTCTCTGTAGCCGTGTTTTAAGTACTGGAATACTGTGATGAGTCCCCCATAAGCTGTATCTTCTCCAGGGAGAAAAGACCTAACACCTTCAGCCTTTCCTCACAAGGCAGGTCTTCCAATCCTTTGGTCATATTCAAGGCCGTTCTGTGGAGCCCCTCTGGTTTCTCCACGTTGCTCTTGAATTGTTGGGATCAGAATTGAGCACAGTACTCCAGGTGCAGCCTGAGGAGTGCTGAGTAGAGCGGGATGATTGTGACTCTCTAGCTCTGCCAGTCATGCTCCTGCAGATTCAGTACAGAATGGGATTTGTTGATGCAGAAGTGCACTGCTGATTCGTGTTCAGCTTGTTGTCCACCAAGGACAGGACCCCAAGAGCCACCCCAGCAAGGCTGATCCCCAGCCACACAGATCATATTCTGTACTGGGCAGTTTGGTTACCTTCCCCCAGGTGCAAGACTTTGTACTTGTCTTTGTTAAGCATCATATTGTTCTCGTTAACCAACTGCTCTCAGATTTTCTCCAGATATTGAAGATGAAATGTTACTGCTACAAAATCTTAAACACATCACATAGGTTTTATTGGCAAATAATTCATTTTGAATACGATAAATTTTGGGAAAACATGCCATATAAAGTAATATAAGAAGCTTCCAGTTGCATATGTTCTTTGTGCTGAATCACTGCTCTGTCCCTTAAGTATTTAAATAGAAAAGGTAAATTCGTCCAGCTAGATTATTTAGCTGAATTAGGCATTTATAAGACATGAGATCAGTAGGTATGATTCTGATGTTTCTTCACTTGTGAAGTATTAGGACTGACTTTGAGCAAATATTTCCCTCTGGTACTTATGAAGCTCCAGCAAGAGGAGCCAAGCAGACCTCCTGCTCTTTCTGCATGCCTGGCTTCTTCCAGGATGCCTACACAGTACTGCCTACTGCTAACCACTTGGCAGGCAGCAGCTCACACATTCTGTGTGGAACATATTTTTGTGTTACTGTTGCTCTTTCTTTCCTCTTTCTTGACCTTACCCATCTGCGTGTTTTGCCTATCAGTTTTGTCATTAGCATAGACCCTGATCCTTAAAATGCTTAGGCACGTGGGTAAATTCAAAGTGTTGTGAATACCTTTTTGAAGGTTCTAGCTTGTGTGAATTCTGTTTTAAAATAATCTTTCCTTCTGGTGCTGCTGCTTAGCTTACTTGTTATGACTGTCTTGTGATCTTAGGATTAAGACTGCATTGTGAAAGTCATTTTATGAGTACAAGGTAAAATCATGTTCTCATCTTCTGTCAATATGGATACTGGGTTATTCTATACACCATGATAAGGTAGTTACTATTAAATAATCTTTCAATAAATTAAATATTTACTCTTGGACATTTTTATTTTGTTTCTATGAATTTTAATATAAGATTTTATCCATCTCTTTTTCTGTCTTTTGATTTTTTATTTATTTCAGGAATGACATAATATATGAAGATTTGATTTCTCAGAACAGTTTCTGATGCTGTCCTCTTCAAAATATGAAATTAGAATGTTAAGTATCTAAATACCTCAGATGCAATATGAAACAATTTTCATCTGCATACTTTAATTTTGTGAAATAACAAAGTAGAAGCCATAATTTTGCAACCCACTTCCTTAAATCTTTGGGTTTAATTATATTAGGCCTTTATTAGTTTAACAAATCGTCATGCAAAGACAGGAATTAAGTGAGCAGAAGCAACTTTACTTGGAAGAAATAAGGAGAAGTGACTTTTAAGAAAACCTAAACACTTCTTGTGTGTAGAAACTAGAAATCCTCTTACATTCTGCCTGCACTGTAGAGTATATGATAGAAAGCAAATCAAATTAAATTTTTGCACAGTACTGTATCTCTAGAGTATGTATTTTTTTGCTTTACCTCTGTTGATGAATAATTTTGATGTTTTCCATTAAATTTATTCATAATCATATGCATATTGGCACGTTGTATTTGCTTTCCAGAAAACTACCTCTGTACCCATAGTCATAAATATATTAATGGAATTCGGCATTCAGTAAAAGTTAGCATCTGGAATTGTTTGACTTCCATACCTTTACTTCAGATATTTCTTAGCAGTCTATACCTACAGGAAATGTAATAAAGTCAATGGTACTGCAATTAAGTAGGAAATCTAGGCATTTTGATTTTATTGAAAATAGAAGTAATATAACTATTATTAATATACACATTTTCATTTTATTGGAAATGATTACACAAATCTTATCTTCTTACTGAAATATAATAATCTGATAACCAAACTTGTTTTAGATCAAACATGGTGTAATAAATGTATGCCAGAATACATAATCTTTTTAGCTGATGAACTAATACAACTTTTGCTGAAAAAGTATGATCTTTACATTCAGGTTTGTTTTTAAACACAAAACAGTGTTCCAAAAGACTTTGTTAACAATGAGAAACTGGAAGATCTCCATCAAACAAGGGTGTAAGCACTTATGAACATGTTCTATTTGCAATTATTGCACCTGCCCATAGATGGCTTTCCCTTGTAAACCATGTGGAAAATGAACTGAAATCTTAACTACAAACTTTGCAATCTGACTTTTTTCCTGGGTTTGAGAACATTATTTTAGTATGGAATGAAGTATGAAAAAATTGGGTTTTACAGTAAAGTTTTGTAGGATGCTGTTATAGTTTTGGGACATAGCCTTTATCCAAAATACCCAAAATTTATCCAGAATTGAGCTCAAATTGTTAAATTGAAGACCTTCTTTAAGAAATTCAAACCTATAAATATATTCAATCAAAAGTATGTTACCCCTCCTCATGAAAAAGTAAATTCTCAACAGTTTCATCTAATTTTAGGTTATATGTCTGTAAAGGATGCATTTGAGTACTTCTGTTGAGTAGCTAAAAGTCCTAGATTTCTCATATATTTTCAGAATAGGTTGAGAAGTCATTGGGGTGGTAATGTTAACACATGTGCATGCTTCTTGCCAGTTAAAGGAGGGAGGTTGATGTCCCTTTAATATTTTTTATCTTTCACACATATTATTGCCATTTAATAATAACAATAATTATTATTATGGGATGATTAAGATCTCAGCCAAAATATTTTGTGTGTAGGTATGAGCTCTTACTGAAAAGAGAATTGTCTGAGTAGAGCCTTTAGTCTCGCCCATCAAACAAAAAGCATAGTGGGCCATTAATTACATGAGGGTCTCTACAGGGCAGCACTTCAAATAATACTGGATAAAATAGAAAAGTGTAACTGGACAAGATGTTGAGTGAAATTGAAGGGAGGGAGGATTGGAAGAAACAATCGGCCAGTGCCAGGCAGCCAAACTCTTGGGCAAACGGGGGATTGCACTTCAGTGAAATCAGTTTCCTCCTGTATTGTAAAGTTTATGCTGTCCTGTTGTACTATACACATCCAAATTGCCCTGCATGGTATTCTGCTTTTTATTTGTTACGTAAATAAGTTTAAAAAAGCAGTAAATATTGATGATTGACACTAAAATTTAGTTAGCTTGTAGTACAAGCATCTTCGTGGCCAGTGTCCAGACTCAAATCAAATTGGTCTAGAGAACAGGAAGACTGTTATTTCCATACAAATATACATGAATATGTAGATGCAAAACATGGTCACAAACAATCATTTTAAACCTGAAGTCAGTTATTCTTCCTGGAGAAAAAAATAAAATAAAGACCTAAGCAAACCCCAAATAATTTTGTTTTACTAAGTATAATAACTCTCCAATAAAAATTACAAAATAAAAACAGTCTTCAGCCCTAAGTATCACCCCTCTGAAACTCTTCATACCTGTTCTTTGGTTTCTTCTGCTTCTCTCATCTGGGGTTTCCAGATAGTTCCTCAAAAACTTTTCTCCTGGGGTATTTTGGAGTGGAACTGCTATGATTCAGAGTGGAATAAGTTTCTCAGCACAGTTTTGGGGACAAAGATGATGATGAGATTTCTACCAGACAGATTTTCCCTCCTGAATCCAACAGAGAAGTTTGACCCTTCTCTGTTTTATATGGAAGCTCTTAAGCTTCTATACCATGTTTTCAAATTATAATTAAATGCTGTAGGATGATGATTGGTCTGCATTTTTGCAGTTTTCTGCTTAGAAATATCATTAAATTAAAAAATAAAAATAAATTTAAAAATCCAGAGACCTTAAAAACAAATGACTGATCCATTAATACCTAAGGTAAACCTCTTTTGGTATATAATTTTCTCTTCTTGTGTTTGAGTGGTCATATGCAAACCTTGCTTTTCTGAACTTTTTTTTGTACTTTTAGTACAAAAATTTTCAGCAAAAAGAATGTTATCTTAAGAAGTAGATTTTAAATGTCTGTTAAACATTTTTTCATTTTGATAAGGATAGGTAAGGGTAGAAATGTAGATTTGTAGCATCAGTCTAGTTTTCACAGAGGATCATCAAATTTAAGTAATAATCCTAGGAAATGTATTAATAGGAATAATCTTATGGTTTTGTCAGGACAGAAGGAGAAGTTGAGCAATTACAAGAGAAAAACGACCTAAACTGTACTGATCCAATTAATACTTAATTGAGAATGCTGTCAGTCCTTTTCCACAGCATTGCAAAATTAGCAGATAATGGAATTTATTTTATGTGCATTTGCATTTTTAAAAAGGCCTTGGTACAAATCCATGAAAGTTTTTTGAAAGATTTCAACTGTCTGGATTGAATTTTAGAGCTATTAGAGACTGAAATCAGTGTTTGAAATACTAAAAATGCCTATAATGCTTAGGCAACACATTCACAGAAAGAAGTCTAATGAGGTATAGCAGGATTTCTAATGGGATAAAGACTTTGTTTCTATCCTCATGATTTGAAAAAGGATACAAAAATGCTTTATATGTGTACATTTAGGAATGCATATATATATACATATAAGTGGTTGACAGCAGTACAAATAGATTGAACCTGGAATTACAGAGTGAAAAATGAAAAGTGAGGGAAAATTAGCTTAAAAGATTTACTCAAGAGAGTTTAACTTCTGCAAAGTAGTAATTTTGAGTGAGTTGTCAGGGATGAGTAGAGTGAGGATGTGCAATAGCACACAGTGAACTGCACTTTGATAGTATGTTTATAGTTTGATACAGTGGCAGAGTTCTGCTCTGGTTAACACAGTGGAGGCTGATGCCATAAAATAAGGAATATCAGTACAGGTTTTTTCATAATTACAGTATGCTCTACTGACAGACTGCTGTACTTTCTTTAATACAAGTTTAGCACAAATAAACCAAAGGAGATCATAAAATAGTGATAGAATCAACTTATAGCTGCACAAACTCATTTTAAAGGAAAATCATAATGCTAGATGCGAATGTGGGAAAAAAAGTTTAAGTGGCCTTTTGTTCATGGTTTAAATGTAAAATAGTGAAAATCAAGAGAATGTGCATTATTGACATAAATTAAATACAATTGTCTCCCATGAAAAAGAATTTATTAGTTATGAAAAATATTTTAGAAAGCGCTTATCAATTTGGTGCAGGGCATAATTTTTCACTGAGAGCACATTGGGTTACACAGAAGAGGGTTTCCTTCCTGCAGCTCTGCTGTAGTGCAGAGAAATCAGCATGGAATTAGACTCCAAGTAAGTCCTCTTTCTTCCCCCCACCCTCCTCCACTGAGAGGGAGATGAAGGCAGAGACTATGGGTTTAGACAACCATCTACTGATAACAACCACCTACTGATAACGATCAATGGGATAAGGTACGAACAGTAACAGCAACAATATCAATAACAAAAGTATATGAAAGAGGGGGTGAATTACACACAAAAAGGTGCTCAGCACCCCTACGAGTTCCATACTGCTGCCTGGACAAAGACAACACGGTGGATGATTCCGCAGCCCGGCCGTGACACGCGGTTTCCCCAAGACAAAGACAAGATGGTGGGCATTTCTGCAGCTGGCATTTCCCAAGAAAATGAAAAACAATGACAGACAAACACCCAAGCAGGACCCTCCAGGCTGCACTGCACTGCTCCACTCCTTCCAGGACCACACCCACAAGCAATGATGTGGAATATCAAACTGGCCATGACCACATGGCTCTAGGCTCCATCTCTTCCAGCACCTGTGAGAAAAACTAGAATACTGCCCAAATATCTGTGAATATTTAAGATAGCAGAAAAGCCTTTTAAAATTCACAAAAATTTCTCTGCATTAAAATTTAATACTATGTAAAAATGAACATCAGGAATATTCTGTACAAATATGTCTCTCACTGGGCTCAAAAGGACTTCTGCATTCTATCTTATTCACTATAGGTCAGCCCTCCAAAAAGTTCTACCTATATTTCAGGGAGTTTGGATCAGATCCTGGAGCAACTTAGCAATTTTTTTTTAACTTCTGACCTCTTCAGTCTATGTTTTACTCATTAGTCAAACAGATAGATTACCATTATTAATATTAATAGAAACCTTTCATCAGTATTATTCATAATGGTCTTTTGTGTGATAAGATCAATATTCTTTTTCCTCTTCTAAGAAGGTAAAATACATTTCAAAAAATCAAAGATTCTCTAGGGATCCAGAAATTTAAAATTCTACATAGTGCCCATTTGATGAAAAATGACCAAGAGTTTACTCCTGAACATGGCTGGAAATTGTTAAGGATTAGTCCTGGAGGTGGGAAATATGCAATTTTCAAAACAGTGTTTTAGACCATTCATTGCAAGTGTGGATGTATATATAGAAACTATAACTGGCATAAATATAGTCATATGAGAGCCCTGGGAACAGTCTCCCATTCTCTACTACAATAATGTATCAGCATAGTAGTATAGTATTTTTCTGTTTCCGTAGTTATGGTGATACTTCAGGGATCACAAAATATATCAAGGAGATAGGCATACCTAGTGGATCTCTTCAGTCTAGTGGCTTTTAAGAGCATTATTCACTGAAATCATTATTGCTATTATGAGTTTAACAAAAAGCTTCTTATTTGAAATGGCCAATACAAAGCAGAGGTAAAAAAAAATTATTATGCTCTAATGGAGTGGACCCGGTCATCTTGCAAAGTCATTTCTCATTCATTTTGGTTGGTTATAGTTTTGAAAAACAGGCTCTTGTTCTGTTCCTGTTCTTGCCATTTTTCCTCTTGATCTGATTATGTGATTTAATGGATTCACTTATGCAACGGGCAACTAAAAAGACTGTATGAATTCAGGTTAGGGGTACAGTCCCTTAAGATGCAGGTATTACTCTTGATTCATCTAAAGGAGTTGGCTAAGTTCTCTTTTATGGGAGCTTAGCACTTTTAGCATGGGTTACAGATGTTTGGTTCTGTGGATAAGAGTCTTTAATAGTTTATTTAAACCCCTCTAATCACAGTTTTTGAATGTGGAAATGAGCCCACATTAGTAGAAAGAACCTTTCTTTAATTAGAAATAACTTTACTAGAATATTGTATCCTAGATGCAAGGGCCCTTTCCCATGGTATTGCTCTTCCATTTGGGTTGAAAGCAACTAGTATAGCTGCATTACTCCACTGCTCATCAGAGACAAAACACTCGTGCAGCAATGTGTCATGAAAGGCCAAAGGGTGACTCACCCTTGCTGTGCAAGCTGGGGTCACTGGGGTGGGGAGCACCAAGCAGGCTTTCAGCCCAAGGAAAACAAAAGGATGACCTGCAGCACAGGGCAAGAACAAATTGAAATCCATCTTAATGAGTGTTTTGTTCTCTTTAACAAATCATAGCAAAGGGAAGGAGCTGCTAGGGCAAAGAGCTAAAAATAGGACATAATAATTTGTCGTGTTTCCACTGTTTTTCCAGTGATTTCAGTATTACTTTGGTCTTCACACCAGCTTGTTTCTATGTGTAAAGTAAATTAAAAGCAGATGAGGGCTGATGCTGCCTATTTGTGTTGTAAACTTTTCTCAGGTCACTTTAGTTATTGAAATATGCCATAATTTGTGTCTCTCTAGGGATAGACATATGGCTGAGTTATTCCTGAGCAATATTCTGAAATAACCTGGTACAGATTTAATTAATTCAAATAGAAACCATGCTCTTATCACTTTTGTTTTTTGACTTTGTAATTCACTAACTTGATTAAGAGTTACTGTGATTTTTATCACTGCTAATGGTTGATTCTTGTTTTGCTAATGATTCAAAATGAATGATTTTGAATTTTCCTGTTCTGATTATTGAGAGGTGTTGGGAGGAATAAAATGTTTAAACAAAACTCTGAATTTGGATGTAATTTACCTTTTTGTTGTGGGATGCCATTTAACTCTTTAAATGTTTTGTAATTTTTTATGGTTATGTGGTTAGGACTTGAATGATCATCAAAATTTAGGGCTGTGCATTCATGGTTTCTTGTTAAACATTTGATTGTGTTCCAGAATCATTGACTTGCACAGGTTTGGATTAAATTTCTGTCTCTGATTTTGTCAGAAAATTCTACTTCCAGGTCAAGAAGTCCAATATCCAGGGCCTAGGAAATTATCATTATATGTTTGACTTGTTTATATACTTCTCCTTATTATTGTTTTTATGTTCCTTCAATATTTTCTGCTTGAGAAAAGTCCACAAATGCTCAGGTGTGCATGTGCTGTGTGCATGTGTATGTCAAGATGTCAATGAGCACGAAGAAAACAGAGAAATTGAATTATTTTTATTTTATTTTTTTAGAAGGTATTTTTGGGCCATTACCACTACATAAAGAATAAAAAATGCCTTGTAAATATGAGGCAAAGAAAGAAAACAGAAGCTCTCCCCACAGAGTATTTTTCCAGTATTTTGAAATTCAAGGTTGCAGAAAGTTGATGGAGATGAATTCTGTGACTTGGTTTTTCAGTATTAGATAAAATATTGAATTGCAATCTTATTTACATTTTTGCAAACCAAGGTAAAAGTTCTGTGGTTGAAATTGTGAAGGGAAGGTCTTCTGTCCACAGAAAATATATTGTACCTCTAATGGCAGGCTCCTGTTTCTGTGCTAGTATCTGTCTGGACATTGAGGGGACAGTAGATGGGAGGTGGATTCTTAATTATTGATGGGTGACAAAGACAGAATATTTGTTATAAGATCTGGCATCCTATGGGAAGTAATGACTAGTACCAGGGAGGACAGGAAATACCATCCTGGGTCGATTCACAGAGCTTGAAGATTACTAGTGATGGGTACAGAAAATACTTCATTGTGGAAAGTATCCAAACCCAGCAGCTACCAGTCTGTCTTACCAAAGGTTTTCTGAGAGGAAAACTCGTTGGGAAAATTACAGTCTCTGACTGGAATTTCTATCACATCCAAGTGGCTATAAAAGTAGCTCTGAGGTCTGGGATTATGGTTTATGTGTGAGATGTCTTACAGAAAGACACCTCTGCTAAGGAGTCATAGGCAGTGGTTGCCAAACATGTAACTTCTAAGACCATTAATTACTTTTAATAGCCATTAAGTACTGTTGTGTCCTTGGTATGAAGTACAAGTTGCAGCTGACTATATATGATATGCTGGCACAAGGACAGTGCCTGCATGTAGGACAGGACTTGAACTGCAGGTCCCAATGGAAGCTACAAAGAGATATGTGTATTTTCCTTCAGGAGACCACACATACTTCATGTAGGAAAAGATGAAACTGAATTTTTGACAACATAACTTGAGAGGGTATGCCTTCATGGAAGCCACAGAAGGGTATGCAATATAGAATAGTGCTAACAAGGTGGTGTAAAACTAGCTAGTTTATGTCTCAGCAGTATATTTGTGGAGTCCAAAAAACACGATCAACTACCTCAGTATAAACTGGAGTCTGATGCTGCCATAACTTGCATTTATCTCTTATACTTTTCCATTTGTTTAAAATTGTATCAATTATTTCTTTATGGATGTATTAGGACAGTAACAACCTATTTTAGTACATTGTTATAATAGGTAGTTTCTGCCTATTTCTTTTCTATCTGAATATACAGATATATTTTTCACATACAATAAAGGAAACATGCCTTGCATAAAAAGTTAATATTTGTCTTTCAACTGTACAAAGGAAATTTTCAGCTAGCTCATCTGAATTGCTTAATTTCTTCATTAATTGATACCTTTTCTTCTGCATCTCAGAATGTGTCTGTTCATCAGTCATTGATTAAGAAGATGGAACTTTTTGTTCCTGTATTCAAAGTAATCTTCTCATAGGTTTGTATTGTCATAGGTCATTACTGAGGGTTTTAAACTTTATGCAGCATTTACATGCATAAAGCTAGTCATTCTAGCTACTCAACTGCATATTTAGATATCTGAGTATCTTAGAAAATCTGGTCCATGAACTTCACAACTTCACCTACTAACTATGCTGAGAGAAATTGTAAACCTGGAACAAGAACAGCATTTTAAGTGAGAATTCCCGAATTTCATGTTTTGTACTGTGAGTAAATGAACAAATATACACTTTAATATAATTAATTGCTATTTTTAATGTTATGAGCCCTAAATCTTTAAGATTTTGACACTACTTGGTTCTCAAACTGCTATCACAAAGTACTGCAACTAAAACCCCAAACATTTTATTAAGGGAAAGATAAGTGGAACTAGCCTTTAACTTTAGGCATCTTCAAGGCCTCATCTTCCCACTGCATTTCTCAGTGCAACTAGAACATAACAGTATGTCTGTGGAAGAATATGGGAATATTCTGAGAGCACTTTAAAAACCCCATAAATTTTTTTTGTCATCCCTTTTGCAAACCATCAAAACAACTGCGATTCCCTCTTCAGATATTTCTATAGCCTGTCTGATCAGTTTCACTGAAAAAATCCATATTTGTTTGGTCATTTCTTGGAGTTTTAGGGTTGCTAATATACCCTGGCATCTTTTTTAAGCATGTAGAAACTCCTGTTCATTAACTTAACAGATCAAGGTTCATCCTCATATGATGTAGAAGTTTAGTAATCTCTTGTTTAATAATTTTTTTTCTGTAAATAAGACTCATAAACTCTCCTACCCCTAGAATGTCTTCAATTGTCAACTTCAGTGTTGCCCAGATAGAGAGGAAGAGTCTGCATTTTAATTCGGACACTGAATATTCAACCTCTTTTGAGTATTTGTTACTAAATCCGTCCAACACTGCTGACTTTTGTATTAGGACAAAGAGAGAGGCTCAACAAGATTTTTTTGAGTCATGAAGCAAGACTGTTGTAGAAAAGAAAGAGAAAGCCATAATTGTTGCAGGCAAATACAATTCCATTAAAACTGATAAAGCTGAGGCTGATAAAAATAAATTTTTAAAAACCCTCATAATTTGTGTTGAAGAATTGTTATATAACGTAGAAAAAATGGGGACTCTTTCATGATGGAAAGGCCCTCTCCAATTTCTCAAAAATCTATTGTGGGTTTGTTTCCTCTTAATAACTTCTCTCTCTGATTGCTTTGAAAATGTAGGAAAACACTTAAAGTAAGAGCATTGATTTTTAAGATGGAACCGTACATTGATTGCACATCCTCACTTTTCTATTCATGGCTATCTTTGTGGATGTTTTGATGGATATTCAATGTGTGTGAACAGCAGTTTGTGCCTTGCTAAGCAGCCCTTATGGATATTGTGAGTATTGGGGGTCAACAGCCACCTACCAAAACTCAGCAACTACAAGAGCTGAGCCTGGTCTGTGACAGGCAAGAGTAATTTGATCCCTTCAATTTACCCTGGATATCCTGAAAATAGATCTGGCTCTTTTTAAAGCAGATGAGCTGTAGAGAACATCAGTGGAGATGGAAGTCAGCATGAGGCAGGCTTGCATTAAATAGCTTTATAGGAGGCAGAGTTGTATTAAACAGCTTTATAGAAGAATGCAGTACACGGTACTGAAATCAACTAGTGCTGTCATTCTTTATATCTGCTTCAAAATCATCGGTAGCAGTATGGGGTTTTTTTACAAATTGTAAAGAATGAGGATGAACCATATCTTTTATAGCTCAAGAATACATATTTTTAGGTGTAAGAATTAATGACTCTCATAAACTATTGTTACCAAAAAGTGCACTTCGGAATAAAAACTGTGCAATTGACACTGAATTATTATTGTATTCTGTCTAGCAGTGTACATGTCCCAATTTTCTGTAGAATGAGTACTAAATCCATAGAGTGCTTAGTTTACTGATTGCCCACTGCCTACTGAATATTGATTTTTTTTTTTGAGAGTTGATAATAGATTAGAAAATCCTAAGTGTAGTGTTTCAGTACTTGAAATTTCAAATTTTTAAGTGTTCTTTGTCTTGATGGACTCAGTTTCAAACCTCCTTTTATTTTCAATGTAATTTAATTGCTAGGTATTAGACACTGTATCTGTCTGACCATGTGTCAGCAGCAGCAAATTAGCCACTTAGACATCTGACTACGGATATTTTCCCCTGCAGTTCACTGCATGCACTAGGACGACATTTTCTTTTGTCAGAAGAGTATTAATTATAGAGGCCTGACTGAGACCCAGATAAAAGTTTTTTTTCTTTTAAGTGTTAGCTTTTAAAGACAGCAGTAGGCAATTGCACTAAAATTCACAGGAAATGAACCTACAAAACTGGGACATGGAGTCTGAGAAAAAAAGCTGTATTTATTTTCCCTGTTATCTAGAAGTGAGTATGGAATTGGATTTTTAATATTTGTTTGCCAGAACAGTTTTGAGGATGAAACATTTTTCACTGGCACTGTTTCACTGATGGATCTGGATACAGGGCTCAGCTCCAGATTTCTGTCTGCTCACCCAGAGGAGCTTGGAGACATTTCTGATGTTGTGGTTCCAGCCCCTGGGCAAAGCAATCATGGACTCAGTGACCCCAGACCTCCCTGGCCCTTTGCCTCCTGTTTGCCTCCTCACAGAATGTACTTCACAAACGTGGTGCAATGTCTTGGCCCTCAGCATTATCGTAGCTCTGCCAGTGATCCCTGCATAGGGCTGTCATGCAGACAGATGTCTGTGCTTCCACTGTGGTGCAGCAAGGTATAACTTGGGTGCCTCTTTGTGAGTGAAGATTTTCACTATTCTTTTTTTGTGGGAAGTGCCATTTGCAGGAGAATGCATTTGGCACAGCAGACCTGATGAAGCTTTTGCTTTCCCTGCAGGAAGGAAAGGGATTTTGAAGATATTACATGCTGTTCAAGCAGGACATGCTGGTCCACACTTCACTAAATGACCTCTCCTGTTAGATATATCAACCACAATGTGGCTGGTATATTCTTGCTCTCTCAGACTAATTTAACAAGTCTGAGAGAGCAAGAAGAGTGAGGTGGAAAAAATACAGAGCCAAGATTACCACATGCAGATAATTGCTGCTTCTCTAAAAGGTCAGTCTGTACTTAACTGTAATCAGCATCTCCTCTTTGCATCACCTATCACTGTCCCATGGATTGTATTTAGTAAAAGAAAACTCAAAAATGCACACACTTTCAAATTAATAACTCTTGGAAATATATATAAAATAAAGCTTCCCTGCCCAAATACACATGCATGCATATATAAAAGTACATACATGTGTGTGTAGGTATATTAAGATTAAAAAATATATATATATATGTGAATATATAAAAACCTCCTATAAAAAGAGATTATTACATACAGATGTATGGTATATAAGAGTGAATATAAAGATTTGTCAGTACATATAGAGCTATTAACATATGAAATATTTATATAATTATTACAATTATTGTTATTCTAGACATGTAATTTTCAAAATGCTTTCCTGAGTTTTCACACTGCTTTCATCTTATTACCTAGTGAGCTGCTGCTTTTGATATTGGCACACTTCACATTTTTCAATTTGATGTTTGGATTTAAAGGTAAGGTTGCTGCATGTGCTGAAACCATTTGCATTGACCTTTTAACAGTAATATAATTTCTAAAATCATTATTCACTGGCCATGTTTTTTGCCAGTAAAGGAAAATCTTTGCTGACCTTACATTGAGAAAGGCCAGGGTTATCTCTTGTTAAGCCATGAACTCCTAATTTGAATTTGTAATGTTTTACACAGAGACACTTCGAAAGAGAAATGATCTTTTTGTGCATGCTGTACAGTAACTCTAATGAAGCTAAATTACACAGGGAAACATATTGGCCTGTAGGAAATCAGCAATAATGTTGGGGTTTGCATAACTGAAGCAGAATGCACCCCTGGAGAGGTGCAGGCTGTACTGGCAGCATGCTGAACACAGTGCACTGATGGATGATTGCCCATGGGACAAAGCAAAGAATGAAAGATGTACATACACCAGCACAAAGCTGCACCATATGGCAGCACCTGAGAAGGGAGAGTGGAGAGTGTATCTTATCCTGCTTCCTCTTCTCATGCTCACTCCAAAATACCGTGCTAGTGTGAGAAACCTAAAGCGCAGTGGCGTGAAATGCCCTCTGTAGGTTCTGTCTGTCTTTGGAAAAAGAGGAGTTGACTTAGACAGGATTTGGTTTTATTTCTTAGAGCTCACAATTTGATTTAAATTATTAACTAAAGGCTAAGCTTCTGGATGGAAGCTCAAAGCCTAAGATTTTGGAGGTCAAATACTTGCACGATGGGGGAAAAAAAAGGAAAGGGAATTAGATACCTGTGTGCTTGCATGAGGAATTAAACCCTAGATGGTTTTTGTTTTTCGGTTTTTTTGTTTGTTTGATTGATTTTTTGTTTGTTTTTGGGGTTTTTGTGGGTTTTTTTGTTTGGGTTTTTTGTTTGTTTGTTTGTTTGTTTGTTTTTAAGTTTACTGTTTCTTCATTTGTCATAAGACTGAATACTAGGAACAAGCAGAGGAAAGGGGGAAAAATTGACAGGTTGCTTCTATAAGTGTAACTATATTCCCTGCTTATTTTGACTGAATGAGGATGACTAAACAAATTAGGGAAGTAACTTTAACGGAAGTAATGTAACTTTAATGGAAGTTCTTTACATATATCAAAAAATGGATAAGTCTTTCCACAGAGCAGTCATGAGAACCAAAAATTAAATTTCTTCACTCTCTTCATTATTTGTCCTCGATTCTCAAGAAATCCACTTTGGATGTGTCAGCCTAATTACTTCTGTACATTCTAAAATTGAAGGGATAGATCCCCTTGGTAGATTTATGATGGTTAAATGTCTCAATCTTTTAATAAAAGGGCTGAATAAGGACTTTTTATTTTGAATGATGGTATTGCATTGGATGATGCAGAATAAAATTTTACCATTTATTTTAAAGGAGTGCCAAATATTGTTTGCTAGATATTTTTATTCCACTCCATGAAAAGAAGTTTTTAGAGTAAAATGAGGGGCTGTGATTGATCAAGTCCTAATTTACCTATTCATTATATACCTGAGGGCTAGATTAAACTGCAGTCCTGGCAACTGAAAAAGCTTCCTTAATAATTTTCTTGGAATGGGCTAAACTGGAGATCTGTACCTCAGATGCTGATACAGCATCACATCACAGGGCTTCATGTACTGGTCTGCTGAGCTGTCTAGGTGAACCAAGAAAGAAGTATAACAATTTATGCATTCTCTTATTCACAAGGCTGCCCTGAAGGAGACAATTCTCACCTGTTGAAATCATTCCTAACTGCCTAAGTCACAACCTTTCCCCAGGAATATGTGCAAAATTTCATAACTATTTAAAAAATGAGAGCCCAGTGATGATACTTCTGTTTTTTAATTGAGAAATGATGATAAAATCTGTGGTATTCCCTGGACTGCAGATTTTAAAAATTACTTGCTTGCATGTGAAGACCTCATGTACCACCTCCAGCAGACACCTCTCCTGATCACCAAGCCACACTAAGGAGAGAAATTAGTCTGGGGTGTTTTTTGGATAAAGAAATGTTGTGATTAAATTGTTTAATAAGTCAGAAAAAAGCTGACAGTTGCTATTTTCCTCTCAAGGATGACTTTAAAATTCTCCTTGTGTAAGCATGGGGTCCTACATGTCTAAAAAGGTGATATGCAATTGGTTGTAGTAGACTTTGCAGAATTTTATGTACACTTATTTCCCTCAAGAATACAGTTATTCCTCTTTATGTCCCTCAAATATCTATTAAAATAATATTTAGGAAAAGTATTGAAACCAGGAGAAGGGAGTTTTCTTTCATAGATCCTGAGCTTTTGTGGAACATGAATCAACTAAAATTAGTGTTTTGGATATTTGGATATTCTAATATTTGGATATTAGAAATTTCCATCAGTATTCTAAAGGATATTTTTATACACCCAAGTGTGTTCTTTTGCTTCTGAAAGAATGTTTGAATAAGAAAGTCATAGAACCATCTAGGTTGGAAGAGATCTTCAAGATCATCCAGTCTAACTATCCACCCACCACTACCACTGAAACTGCTAAATCACTAAAACATCATCCAGTACCAGATCCAGATGCCTCTTGAACACCTCCAGGGATAGCGACTCCACCACCTCCCTGGGCAACCTATTCCAATGTCTGAGCACCCTAACAGTATTTATTTTTTCTAATATCTAACCTGAATATCCCATCTCAACTAAGGCTGCTTCCTCTGGTCCTCCCACTTCAGGCATGGTAGAAGACATGACCCCCATCTACTACAACCTCCTTTTAGGTGGTTGTAGAGAGAAATGAGATTCCCCTTGAGCTTCCTCTTCTCTAGGCTAAACAAACCCAGCTCCTGTGAGAGACTGGACTATTAATGATTAATTACTCAAAGCATATGCTCATTTGAGGAGGCACCAGAATGCTTTGCTGAGACCTGGTTTACATCCCTTGAGGGAGGAGGTGAGTTTTTGGCTGTGTAGTGGCTAGTCTGCATAAGACAGAGGTGGTGAACTATCACCACCTGGGAGATAAAGACTGGTCTTTGAGGCCAATAAGAGGCAAATCCTACAGTGTGGGATTTTAGGAGGGCTAGTTGTCTTCCCTTACACAACTCTCTGGGTTGTAAAACTGCCCCAAACTACCTCCCCCAGGAAAGGTCTGATGGGGCATAACTGGCTCAACTGCACTGATGTAAGAGGCAGCCAAGGTGTCATAAACCATCAAAGATGCCCAGATCCATTCCTGAAGCCTTTCACCACAGGACTGCACATGATCCAAAGGTTTCTGTTGCAAGAGACCATGTAAAACTTGCCCCCGTACAGGAGAGTTACTAGGGTGCTCCTATCTGGCCTGAGTGTATTTTAACCTACCAGCCTTTTATTTTGGGGCTTCCTTCCCACACTCCTGATGGATCAACACCATCACTTCCACCAATGGGCAACTAAATTGCAACAATCAAGTCTTGTTGTGAGATCCATGGGTGGTGATTTTGTATGTTTCTCTTCTTATACTTTCTTTTTCTTTTTTTTTTTTTTT
>VZRH01004766.1:1567319-1626453 GCA_013397555.1 Urocynchramus pylzowi | reverse complement strand
AAGTCTTGTTGTGAGATCCATGGGTGGTGATTTTGTATGTTTCTCTTCTTATACTTTCTTTCTCTTTCTGTATTTTCTTTATACATTTTTTCAAATTATATTTTTATGCTTTCATATTGCTATGTTGCCATAGCTAGTAACCAAAATGGATACATATCTGCCCTTCACTGCAACTAGATTGTTCTAAAATAAAACCTGCATATATCTTTATTTACAAACAGTGATCATCCATGGTTGTTTCAGTCAAATTTGCCCCACAGGATCTATTAACAAGAACTTGGGTTACCCTTGCCTTCATGGGGGTGGGTCATGACAGTTCCCTCCTGCCTCTTGTAAGACATGGATTCTACACTCTTCTAGACCCTAAAGCCTTGTGGCCTTTCTCTGGACCCACTCTGGAAGCTCAATGTCCTTTATAAACTGAGGGGGCCAAAATTGAATAAAGCACTTGAGGCATGATCTCACCATTGCCCAGTGCAGGGGGATGATCTGTTTCCTGGTCCTTCTGACCACACTATTCTTGATACAGACATTATTTTTTGATTCCAAAATATAGGGGAACTATTTAAAGAAATTACTCTTGATTCCCTAGTGGTTCTTTTTTTTTCCCTTATTCTAGATGTATTATGTACACTTTCAGGAGTCTGTGAAATTTTTAAAAGGAAGAAATATTTCTGAAATTTTTGAAGGATAGGACATAAACTATGTCACACCTTGTAGTGTCTCCACTTAAGCTTCCCTGACGGTTTCAGTGGATTGTTGACATTTTTCCAGCTTACCAAAACAAAAGTATCATAATTTTAGGCTATTGCCCTCACGCCCTTTTCACTCAGTTCACGTCTCTGTGTGAGAGAGGAATGATACAAATTCTTTTCCATCAAACCCTACCTCTTACCACTTATGTTTTGGCAACATCTGACTTGCCTACCTTTTCCTACAGTGATGCAGAGAAATGAGAATGGTGCAGTAGTGCACATCCTGCAGGTTAATGTTCGGTCAGTCTTCAAGGACTTGTGAATAGTTTTTGGGGGACTCCAGGGAAAATGATTTTTGAATGATCAGCTAATTCCCATCAATTGTGATATTTAGTGGACACCTACCTTGACAATGCCCAAATATGCGTGTCTGGGTAGACAGGAAGAAAATGCTTCATGGCACGGAGAACTGACTGCAGCTTCATGGCATGTGTCCAGGTAATCACATTAGATGTGTTTCTAAAGTGTTATTATAGCACACCAAAATGTTGTCTGAATTTTAAACATATATAAAAAACACAGACTCAGTTGCCACCATACACAGATAGAGCTGTCCTTCCAAAGCCAGCTCCAACAAAGAAAATTATAGCTCAGCTATTCAATCAACACAGTTGTAGGCAAATGTTAGTGTGAAATATACTCAAAGTAATTTCAATTAACAATAATTAAATTGTACTTGGTTTAAAAATAGGATGCCAGGAGTGAGGAATAAGATGCACAGCAGCACTGCAGATGATAAATGAAGATCTGGCCTGCTGCTAACCTGGGTTTTCCAGATTTCTTCTAGACAATGATGGTATCACTGGAAACACAGAAGTGAACAGAACAGCAGTTAGTGGGAAGATATAATGTGTAGAGGGAAAGAATAAGAAACAATCACATTCAGCCTGGTGGAAACAGAATGAATCCAACCTTTTCTCAGCAGCTATCTTCCTACTAGCCTAGGAGGAGGAGAAGAGAAACAGTTGTCAGCCAGGATGAAGATATCACAGAAGAGAGCAGCACTACTGCTGTTCTCAATTTTTGACAGTGAGTATATTCATCAGCACAGAGATCAGAGCTTCAAATATAACTCAGACATCTGGATATTGCTGCAATGCTTATATTTGCAGAGGCCTTGTAACTCCAGATTTTTTTCAGGAAGTTGTTTGTTTTCAGCCTGAAGAATTAGTTGAGCAAATACAGAAGCAGCTAAGTTCCAGTGATACTTTCAGTAGCAACTCTCTGTGTGCTTGCTGACCTAGAGTCCTTACAGATAGCTGGGCAATTTATGTTCTAATAATAAAATAAAAAACCAAACAAATAACGCCACGCTTTGCTTTCAGTAGTCTTCCTTAAATGCATAAAAGTAGGGGAGGATTTTTTAAACAGTAAAACAGAAATAATAATGATAAAAATACAGTATACATGCTTAATAATGCCACATATTTCTTACTGTTAAATTACTGTAATATTACATGGTATGATCAACATACTTTTAGAATTTCTGTTTCATCATAATAATTTTGTTTCAAATTAATTTTCCTTAGCTGCTTCATTTTGAGGTAGAGTCAAACTTGTTTAGCACTTGAGAGTGCTGTTCCCAACCTGATTTCTGCCAAGCAGGGGCAAATTACAAGACTAGAGCTTTACATATTAGCAGAACATCCACTCATTTGCTATACTTCTGATTATCTCATTACCATTCAATCACATGAAGTTGATTTGAGCAGATGAGTCAGGGAGGAGGTGAGCCAATAGAAACTGTGACAAACTTGTCTGATTGCATATTGTTCTTTGCTCAGATAGCTGCAGAGAATGGTACTTTTTAGGAAATATGAGCTAGTAAGTCTGAAACAATGTACATAGAAATAAAAAAATATGGATAATTCTGAATTAAAATTTTGCTGATAGTAGATGGTGGATGGTAAAACATGGCTTGTTTCTGTTAAGGACACATTAATTTAGCTTGCTCATCTGATGTGATAGTTTTGTTCCTCCAAAAATTGTGGCAAATACTAAACCTAAACCCAAACTTAAAATTTGTTTATTTGAGAAGAGGAAATCATGAAGTGTGCAAGATCTTTATACTTCATATTTGACAATTTTTTTAATGAAGTTTCAAATATGAGATTGACAGACTTTGAATAGCTGAGATACTGACAATTCATAGCATAAACCATGGTGGAAAAGCTCACGGTTTTTCAAGGCTACTGTATATCAGGTTTTTCAGTAATTATGAAAATCATTAGGATCAGAATCATCTGTTGAGCCTTTTTTCAGACCAAAAATATGTCTTAGGCATTTTGTTGGCAGATTTCTTTTTTTGTGTGTCATTTGGGGCAGCTTGCTCAAGTCATGCTCCACAGTGCTCTGATCTTTATTTTAAACATTCCCACAGAATGATTTTCAAGGATTTTTGCAGTTGATTGCTGTGAACAAAGAGCTTGCAAAAAAAAATGGCACAGTAAGAGTATAAAGCCAGTTTTGAAGGGGACTGTCAGTGTCCAGTTGTTGACACTGATTTGCAGATAGGGAATGATGAAGGACTATTCTGAATATCTGACTACAATATCAGTCTGAAACCAAGTGAAGCTGCACTAAGGAAATCAAAATCTTCTTTTTGATTTGAACAATAATTCAACTATTCTCTATTTTTAAAAAAAAATTATCACAAATATCGTCTTCATAATCTTGATTTTTCCTGGAGTAGTGAGCAGTATTTCCTTGTTGATCCTCAAAATAACCTCTTTTTTTTTCTTTTTATTTTTTCAATGGACTTTATAGTTCAACCTGAATATTAGATAGATAAATAAATCAGTTACTTGAGGTTATATGTTTTGTTTACCCAATTGACCAAATTGTTCCTGCTAAACTGTCCTTCTCCATTTCAGCTACTATTAATACACACAGCATGACTTGAGGATTAATTGTCTATTTAGTGCTGTTGTTCAGAGGAACAGTTGAAAACTTATGCTAATAAATTACTTGATTAGTGTCATTTGACACAATGTGAATAATTTGTCAGTAGCAAGTGTTATTCCTCTTGGGAGAGTGAAGGTTATGCAGAGACAAAATAGAAAAGCAAATTTGTGAACATCAGCATCATTATTCCTGGAAAAGAACATGAACATCTTTCTCTTCTTCTTCTGTCATGGATATTCTTGTTTGCTTTTTGATAAACTTTCCTGATGAACAAACTTTTTTTCTTTTTTTTGCCTTCTAAAGGACTAAAAATACTACTCAGAATCTGAGAAAATAAATGCTTAAATATTTCCATACTTTGGATTATAGCAATAGCTATCCTTAAAAAACCTTAAAATTTGTACTATGGTACAAATATTTAAAAGAAAAATGTGGATTGTTTAAAAAATAAAGTTTCAAAGTAAAAAAAAAATCTTTTGCTTTCTTTCCTTTTTTATTTTCTTAATTCTAAATGGAATCTTGTTTTTTCCAGCAGTTGGCCTAATATAATCAGTAGAATATTAATTTTTACATCTTGATAGAATCCATTTGAATGGTATATTTTACAAATTGTCTGTCCTTTTGAAGCAGTGGGACATACCAGAGTGAAAGTGGTTTCATGATTGATGGCTGAATATGTAATACAATATTGTTTAAATTCTGTAACTCTGCCAGATCTAAATAAAAATTCTGTTTTCATTTGTTCCAACAAGATGGTTTTGTGTAGCTACTGTTGTAGCTATTATACAAATGCAGGACAAAAAAAGTGCCCGGTATTCTTTGCTTGGGGTTTATCACATGAGATAGATATGCAAGAGATAATTTGTGGTCATAAATAAAAAGTAAAGTAAATTAAAGGGTAGTGGATGTGACAGGTAGTCATTGGTGCATATTTTCAGCTTTATTATTGCTCCTTAGGAAGGTTTCATGGATTATGAGGTATGCAAAAAGATATTGTGGTGCTGATTTTCCAAATGCTGAGTGTCAGCCAAAAGGAGAGAAGAGTGACCAAAACCAAACACACAGGAAAAAAAGGGCAGTGACAGCTGTCATCATGAAGCAGTCAGAAGTGAAACTGGTCTTTCTTATTTACTATAGGAAGAGTTTAAAAGGCAAATGGAATTGGAGACCAATTGCAGAAGCTTGCTATTACTGCAAAAGGAAAGAAGTGATAAAAGCAATCAGAGATATGAATCATGTGGTTAAAAAGTCAAATCTGTTGTTTGAACTGTCATACAAAATTCAGAATCGTTAGCAACAGAGCACCAATCTTGTTCTGAGAAAAGACTTTTGCAATAAATGGAATGTAAAATGAGTGAGAATTTTAGTTGAATGAAAATACGTCTCAGACATCTTTTGCTGGATGATTCTGAAAATATAAGTTTCACTGTTGCTAAGTGTCTTGATTCTTTTTGCAGGTGTTTTATACAGCTCTGCTCAGCTCTATTTGAGAATAAGCAGTTGTCATAAATCACTGCAAAGCATTCTCAGACCTCTGCTTTGTATAGAAAACAAAATATAATTAAACAGAAGTTTCACCTTGGATTCAAGCTTAAAGAAACCAAATGTTGACTTATTAATCAAAGTTCATTTTACAAAATAAGCTTCCACCAACAGACTGGACAGTAATTAGGAATAATCTTGTATAGTGCTGTTTTTCTTTTGGAATAAAAAGGAACTCTTCGGTTCTATTGCATGCATGCTGTTTATGTGTTGTGGACTTGCATATGCCTTAGAGAGATGGTGTCTTTTAAATGAAATAATAAACAAGAAAATATAATAAAACTTATAGGAACCAGGAGAAGACCTACCATCAGTCTTTACACCAACAGTTTGTTAAAAGGAGTCTCATGGAAATTAGGGAGCAAGTTACCTGAGAGAGTTACCAATCTGGGTCTTTATGGAGCTGGAAAGAGTTGAACTTAGAGCAGGAAACAAGCAGAGTTGGAGAAGGGAATTTGATCAAGACATAATGAGTAGAGACATACAGAGCAAATAGGAAAATGATTTCTCAACCTGACATGAAAAGACCTGTCATCTTAAAGCTGGAAGTCTGCATTTCTTATGTTGTATTCTAGTTTCAGGGAGAGTAAGGATGTGCGTAGTAGGAAGAAGATCAGAGATTATAAAGGTTACATTTTCTCTCATTTAGACTTCATTGTTCCAGACAAGTGAATTCTTGACATGTTTGGTGGACCAAAACAGCTAGAAACCCAAACACTAAGAAACCTGGCAGTGTCCAGATGGAATGATATATTCTGCACACATTCACTGACAACCTGGCTGTATTACAAAGCATAGAGGAGTTTAAATAATAGATTGCTTTAGGAGAAAGAATGACTTAAGATAGTGAGATCTGCTTCCAGTGGGAAGAGATGTGCTTTGCAAATGTCCTTAGAGATCAAGAGCATTGACAGGAAATACATAGGAATAAGACATTTAGAAACAGTGGAAGAGGAGCTACTCTTAAAATTTAGTTCTAAAGTTCCAAAAAACCATAGAAATCTGGATGTGATTTTTTCTTTTCCCAGACTTATGACTAATGACTTATTGCTAGTCATCCACCTTTGTCAGCTGGTGAGACATCAAGCAGTATGCAATATCATTTCACACTATTCTAACATCAATGTGGTGGTCATTTGCACCATCTCTCACGCAAATATTATTGGACAGAGAAAGCTTTTCCTGGGAGCAATGTTGAAAAGGCTTTAAGAATCAAGTGAACGGTTCCTGTGGCAAATATCAAAGAAATCAAAGACTGCTACAGACAAAATAGAGGAAGGAAACAGAGGAATTGAACAGAAGACTTCTGCTGTGTCCTGGAAGACACTCTGCTTCAGCCCTATTCCTGCCATTCCTAGTGAATCAAAAAGATGAAAAACTATACTAAGGCTATATATATAACAGAGTGGTGTATTTTTAAGACAGAAATAATGCAGAGCACATGCATTCTTAGATGATATCATGGTGCAGAGGAAGAGTAAGCACTGTGTTTTGCTTATATGCTTTGGACACCCCCACATCATTGGATACCTCTAAGTGCTGCTAAACCTGAGACCATTCACCATATCCACGCCTTTCAAACCTTGGTGATTCCTTTTACACTGTGTTTCCTTGCTCTGTGAAGTTACTCAACATAACTTAAAGAAAGCAGGCAGGCTAACCATGCTAATGTAGAGCTCAGCTGGAGGAAATTATCAGGCCTCAGCAAAGGTAAATTAGTGCACATTCATGCAGCTGCAAGAGCTCTGTGCAGCTGCTGTTTGGCTGCTCCTGGTACCTGAATTAGATCATTTAAACTGTCTAAATATACCAGGATGCTACAGTGCCATCTGAAGTATGGATATAGCCTACCTCTAGAGCAATAAGGATATCTTAAATTCAGTGCAATAACCATGAAATCTCTAAAGCTCTCCGACTGGAATAATTGTTCTGCCTTTGAAATTTCTTCTTTAATTTCAAACCTATAGCAAGGCAGTGTTCAGTAAAATTAACATTAGCAGATAGTTCCCCAAAGCCACCGGTTTATTTAAAAGGCAGGATAAAAAGTAGTTGTCTGTGTTATCACCACATATTAAGTGTTTGTGTCTCTGGTTAAGTGGCAACCAATGTAAAAATAGTTGCTTCTAGAGGAAACTATTTTTTTCTTCCTGCTGCTCTAGCTTGTTCTAATTAAACGTGTTTGATTTTTAGATTTGGGAGATTATCTCTGGTATTAGACCTCCTACTTGCACGGGTTTGCAAATCAAGAGACAAAAAGCTTTTTAATGTCTTTTTTTTTTTTTTTTTTTTTTTTAAAGGGGTATATTAACCCTAATATTCCAGTGTAGATATTGTTACTTAAATGCCATAAACACCTCTACTGAAACAAAATATTTTCCATAAGGCCTAAATGGTTTTCTGTCCTGACAACACAAAATCAGATGGAGATAGAACAAGATATTCTTCCTGTACAGGTTAGACTATTCTTGCAATACAAAGAAACTCTGAAAAAATAAACACTGCTAAATGTCATCACATGTTACTGTCACATGGAATTCAATTTGGGAAGACTGCTTATTTGCCAGTGTAATTAGATTGCATTTCCAACAGTAGAAAGATGCTTAGCCTTAAGGAGCTAGGGATGCAATTTCTCTGAATGACTGCCTTATGGTTAGAAATTGCCTCAGGAGGAAAAGCAACAACTGTATTTTTGTGCTTAGTGGTGCAAATAGAATATAGATATCCATCCCATGGCTATTTAATAGACTTTTTGAAGAAAGCTTGTTCTTGATCTTTTATGGCCATTATAAGTATTTTGTCAATATGATAGTTGGCAGATAAACATGGATTACATTATCAACATTAGTGAAGATAGTGTCTATTATTTAACTTCCAGTTAATATAATTTTATATGAGTTTACAACCACTTTATTTTGTGTGCAATTAGTGAGCATGTGCTTCTGTCTGTGAGAGTATGCTTGTATGCATTACTTAAATTCTCCCAAAGATTATGTTGGTGCATTCTACAAAGAATACACAATGAGCAAACCATCAAGGCTAAATAGTCTGACTGGTTAAAATGATGTACAACAGTAGGAGCCTTGAATTTTTCATAAAAGACTTTTATATTTGTCGATTTACATTTCTGGCAACACAAAATTTTCCAGGACATCTTTCAATACTCAAATAATTTGAATACTCAGCATTAACAAATATTTTAATCAGTTAGTATAAAAGAATTCACTATTAAATTCAAAGTAGCTCATTTTCTAAAAAAAACCAAAAAAACAGTGTGAGTGTAAACACCTTTGCTGAGAGGACAATGATTTTGCTGGATAAACTTGTCTGTGGAATTCCTTGAGGTTTAGACTTAGGGGCAGTCTCTTTCTACTAATGACATTGGTGCAAATAGCAGGATCATGCTAATGAAACACAGATGACGCAAAGTTGAGACAAAATCAGCACAGAAGAGGATTGGAATATTTTACAAGGAGATGAGGGCAGAGAGCTGAGAGCAGACAGCGGGTGGCAGAGCTGCAGGCCCACTAGGACAGTCCTTATGAATATGAAAAGCATCTAAGCCCTGTGAAGAGATAAGAGTAGCATCCTTCTAAAGGAATGGGGGAACAAATTCCACACAAAAACCCCCCACCATTTGTCAACTTTTAGTGCAGCTTACTCACTTTATAAAAACAACTGTCTAATATTGATGCTCATGATGGCAGGACACCATTCCTGTGTTATGTTTAGTAAAGTGTTTCTTTCAATAACAAAGCTTGAAGTTGCACACAGAAAAGAGCAAATATATATATAAAAAGTTGCATTAAAACTACTAAAAACTGCACTCAGAAAATGCCATGACATAACAGTAAGTCCAAGATCTGGTCAGGTTTTTGGCTCTGAAGATAGTTTTAATTTCTAATTAAATTCCATTGTTATACCAATATCAATATTTGGAACCAAAATGCAAATACATATTACCCAGTGGAATAGGTTTAGAGTGGGAAAAATTACTCCTTTATACACTTATCACACTACTGCTCGGACATGAATTAAGCTCATGCAAGAGATCAATAGAATCCACTATTCTTGTGGTACTGAGGCTTATAGTACAATAGGAAATGCTTTTCCTTAGGTAGAGGTCATGATTCAAAGCTAGTTTAGAGACATCTGTTTTGGGGTTGGAAGAAAGAAGCAGCATGTTTTAACATGCCTGGATTTAGGCTGATGGTAAAAAATCCAAAAATGGTAGAATTAAGAAAATATTGTCTTTTAAAAGAAGCAATAACTAAAGTTTTAAATTAAACCATTACCATAAGAACATACTCCCACATACAAAACTCTAAAAACTGAGCTTTGTGGATGGTTCTTTGTATCTTATTCAAAGTAAAAATTGTGAATGCTGCTTCAGTTCTTGAAATACCTGATTCACTTCTCTCTTGTGATTTGTCTGTCACTTGGCACGAGTCATGAATATTTTTGATGACCTCTGCACTTCTAATCAATGAGCAATGAGAGGATAAAGAATAGTCAGCAAATGACAGAGGATCTGAGGAGTGACAGTCTGAGAAACCCAAAGAAAATTCCAGTCACTGCAGTAACAATATTATTGTTATTATTAATGTTGTTGTTGTTGTTACTTGCACATCCTTTGCTGTGTTTATTTCTTCAGTTATATTACCAATAAAATATTTAAAGCATAACAATGAAGTACAGGTAAATGCCTTTGAGGTTATTTTTTAAAGCTGAGCAGTTATGAGCAAAATTCCAAAAATTTGAGACTTTCTTGAAAATTCATTTGTAAATTGAAAATTGAGTAAAAATGTCTAAACATTAAAGAAGCTATCCTATATTCTTTGAGAGTGAGACAATAAATAAGAAATTTAATGTAAGCACTAGACTTAGTGCTGTGAGAAAAGTGTTACCCTAATTTACAATTTTGCTAAGATATTTTTGTTCTTTAATATTTTTATTACTTTATATGACTTGATGAAACAGGTTGTTTCAATTTTAAGTTGGTTGAAGTTCAAAATGTCCCTTATTGGTAGCTGAAACCTGACATTTTAAGCTTATAGGCAACCATGAAACCACCACTACTTTAGTTGCAGATGATATTTTATATAATGAATACTTTGCATCTTTGTAGATCTGTGTTTCAAATATTTCAAAAGTGATTTAGCTGAAGTGATATTTCAGATATTTTTCTGAACATAACATTTTCACAACTAATTCTGAGCCAATTCTAAACATGTTGCTTCAAGACAGCAAGTAAAACTATTTTAAGCAATATTTTTATGTACTTTAGTCTATATATAGACTAAAGTACATATACTATAATTATATTATAACTATATATATCAGCTACACAGATAGCTCCAATACATAGGTACATATGTACACAAAACAACTGGCCTCACTTTTTTGTAAAGCAGTTTTTCCTTGCTATTTGATTTTATATTGCTATTCAGTACTTCCTTGATCTTTGAAAAAATGGTTCAAACTATTATAAATTTTAATTATGCTGTTTATTAAAGTCTGAAATGGCTATTTTCAAAAAAAAGTAAATTTATTATTTTAACCATGCAATGTTCACATTTCTTAGCTTAATGAGATACATTTGCCTTATGTACTAAGACTGAAAATAGTGGAAAAAAAAACTTAAATAAACAGAGTGCCTGAACAGAGTGAAGAGCCCTGCTCACTTACATAGATATCTTAAAAATTATATATCCACTTAGTGCCAAGAGATTAAGATAATTGCTTCATACAATGTGAGCTTTTATAAAAGGCTTTTCTTCCCACTGTGACATGAAGCTTTGAAGAGGGTTTCCACAGAGATATGAAGATTTTTTTTATGAAAGGAGTTGCTCAGACTTCAAACATTTTTCATACTAATGGAAAGAAAAATAATCGCAGAAATGATAAGCTTACTCCAAAGGCAAAATCCAAGACTGGAATATGTACATCAGACAAAAATCAGGAGAAACAAGATGTGCTCCTCATCAGACATAAATATCTCTATTATGAGTCTATCTTCAGTAGAAATGCATCTTTTTACAGAGCTTACTGTTGATTTCACAGTATTACAGATTTTTCTCCAGGTAACAGATAAAATAATTTCCAAGCTCTGTATGGAAATCTCAATTATTTTTTGAGTCTTGAGTCAGATAGGTTCTGCCTACTGAAGCTGGCTTTATTTGGTGACTAAAGTAAGTTCTGCCAGTTGTGGAAAATGCTATACAGTTTTCCAGACAAAGCTAAGCTGAGGGGTTTAAACTCTATCCAGCTCCCTTAGAAGCAAGAGGTAGAAGGGACAGAAGTCAAAGCTCCCCTTGAGTTCTGTCTCATGTTCCTTGCTGCTAGAAGTGTAAGGGCTGGTTCCTGCCCTGTTCCTTTTTGCCCTGAACTCCTGCCCCTTCTGTGAAGGAGAACTAGGAACCATCACTGCTAAAGGCCAACTAAGAAAGCTGCTTCCTGACATTCAAAAAACATATTAATTATTGAAATACCTGGTCATTCTTCTCTATCCCTGTCAGGGAGCAGTGAGGGTCAGATGCTGAGTGATGGGAAGCCAGGACTTGACAGTGACCCAACACAGGCTCTGCCCTTTGGGTAAACTTCCTACAGGAACCTGTTCAAGCCATACATCTGTGTGTCCCTAGAGAGAAAAATATATATCATGATTGTAAAGTGAAATAAAACCAGTGTTTCTTCAAAAAGGGATTTTTGTTTGACCTGGAAATTCCAATATTTCAAAGCGAACAAACAGACAAACAAACTAACACCAACCCTCCAAGCAAACATAAACCTGAGCATGTTGATACCATTTTTAATTATTAAAGTCAAAGAAATGCTTCAAGAAACAAACAAACAAAAATACACATTTTTACTTTCCCTCTTGACCATTTGTTGCTGTTTCTAACAACATGGGGTTTTTTAGCATGTTTTGGTTCTGACAAAGCTGCTTTTATAATCAACACCTGCTTTAGTGAAAAAGTTTTTGTATGCCTTACTGGAGGATCTTGATTTGCAAGGAAGAGTATGTGAAGAGCCACATGCTCTGGCTTTGTGAATATTATATATTAGGAAACAAAATCATAAAAAATTTTATAGGATGTAAACACTATGAAAAAAAAAGGAAGCTAAAGGAAAAGATGGAATGCAGTACAGGATGAGTATGAGATGTGAGAAAGAAAAAAAATTATGTGAGAACTAGATTTATGGGTAGAGCCAGAGCTTGTTCAATTTGAAACTCAAGGGACTGACAGATTCAGCTAGCCATTATGTTGCTGAAAACTGAAAACTAGTATAGCTCAAATACTCCTTTCAGAGAGAAATATAAGAGTTTTATAACTTTTTTTGTGAAATTTGTATTTCTTCCTATATTTATTTGCACATATAAATAAAGCCTCATATATGTTGGTATGATGTGTACATATTAAATCTGATTCAACCATTATAATAGCTGTGAAAAAGCTAATGATGGATAAAGATGATGACTCAGACATCCCACAGAACTGCATCCACTTGGAACACATTTTTTTAAAATGTCCATGATAAAATAATGGACTGGGGAAAGCCAAAGTTACTGTTTTGTTCTGGAGAAAGAATAGGTAGATTCAAGTGCTGTGAGACAGTAATTGGAAAAATAATGATATTCACAGTACAGTGTAATGCCATGGTTTTATCTTTCTTCACATAGAGTAGAGAGCAACTTCCAGATATTATTACTCTGCTGCTCATCCCAGTTTCCTTCCTCAATTGTACAGTTGTCAGTCTGTGTGCCAAAGAAGACAACCACTAGTGGGCTAAGAAGGATAAAAGCCAAGTCTGAAATGACCATATTGCTAGTAGTTTTAAACAAAAGATCAAAGTTATGGGATGCTGGCTGAAAAGCTGAGTAATAAAAAGACTGCTGTTGAAGATCTGGGCTTTGTTTCAAGACATTAAACTAATTTCTGCTTGTCATGTCATGAAGAATTTTTAAAAATAGAATAATTTTTTTAATATATATTATTCAATAATAATGAAAGACAGCACTACTGGTGTAATCAGTGGAGTTAGAATCTAGGTCTGGAAATCAATCACTAGAGGAGGCAGGGTAGAGAGGGGTTTTATATCAGAAAGTCAAACTGTTCCCCATGTTCTGGTTATATTCATGAATGTTGTATATTAGAAAAAATATCATCAAAGTGCCTGAGGAAAGATCTGCAGTACATGTTCATGATGAACAAAAATGTTAAATGGGATTTTATTGACTTGTTCTTGTGCTATGTCAGTTATTTGACTTTTTCCATGAACAGCAGAAGGGAATGCATAAGAAGAGCAACATGACTATTGCTTTAAAATAACAGTATTATACTGTACTGTTTCCAAAGCAATATATGACATTGTTTTCATGTGATTCAATTAACTTGTGCTCCTTTTCAATAGATTATTTTCTACTGCATTTCAACATTAAAAAAAAAAAATTAGCTATTGATTTTGGTTTTTCTTTCATCCTTTGCAGTAAGTTGCCTTATGTAGATTGAAAAGTGCTGACAGTTCCAAAAAAAAAAAATCACCAATTGGCAGACATATAGGATTTCACAGATAGCTGGTTAGGTTGTTTCTATAATGGAATATTCACAAAGCTATGCCAATAAATTAAAGACAAATGGAGCTCAAAGCCCCTACAGGATATGCTTCCTTGCTTCTGTAGCTCTCAGAATATTTTATCACTATTTCACCTCTTTGATGCACTGACTTTTTTGTCACAACATTTTAGTAAAATTGCTTTGTTTATATTCCAAACCTTTAAAAACACAAGTTGAAACACAAATAAGAATGTCAAATGATTCCTCTTTTAAATCAGTGACTCTGCATTCTGAGAATCATTCCGTGAAAAATAATTGGGAGAAAAGAATTCTCTTTGTATTAAAGGCTCATAGAATACTAGGATTTATTTCTTTTGAACATCTTTGCAGGTAGTTCTAGATATTGACAAAGGAATTCTCAGCATGCCCATTCAGCAGATAGTAATTTCTACTACCCCAAACCAGAAGGATGTTAGCATTTAGCTAAATGATATGTAACATTGAGACAAAATAATTTTTCATGAACCAGAAAGAAAATCTGCTTCTGAATGGAATCAGAAACAGATTTTAATCATATTAAAAATGATGATTAATATTAATGTGCATATTCCTAAATTTAGGAGATATAATACATGCATTGAAAAATCATTCTTAGTATCTGCAAGGAAGCAAATTAACAATAAAGCCTAAACTGTAAACACATGGGTGAATTACTGGAAAATTGGAACACTTCATATTGACTCCTGTGTGTCTTATAACATCTCAGCACTGCAACTAGCAACACACATTCTCACATAATTCTTACATAATGAAGGCAATTGCACCTTTTTCACATTTATTTCCTGTAATTACTGTTTAATCCCTTAACTTAAAAGTTAAGTTTTTAATATCATGCCTATGTAGAAGGACTTTATAAAATACTTAAATTTTCAGGAAAATTCTTCAATATATGTGTATGGATACACTGGTAATTTCTTTTCTCAATGTATTCATTATATTAAGCACAGTCAGACAATTTAAAATTCTAGGTATAAGAAAAGTCCAGAGTAAGAGCCAACATAGCTTTCAGAAGAGCTGTGATAATATTCAGTGGCAATTGTCTTCAGGCAGTGTGTTAAGATATATTCCTTGATCTCCAAGTAGGAAAAATCCCACGAAAAAGTATTAACACAGGTGTATCGAGAGCAGACTGTCATCCTTTGTCTCCAATTATGCAAGTGCAAAATGCTTGCTAAAGGCTGTTTGGCAAGCTACAACTTTTTCCAAAATTTCCTGAAATAAAGTGCATCTTACTTGTCTGATCTACAGCACATCTTCCCTTCTGTTTATCTCCTTGAAAGTTCATGGAAAACTTGAAGTAACTGTTTGTAGCTGCACTGATCAATATCTGATCAATTCTCTGCCCTTTCTGTAACAGCATCCCATAGAGACTGGCTGGCACAGAAGTCCACAGGCCTTGCTCTTCTTGCAGTACCTCAGTGGGAGGTCACCCTTGGAAGATCTGGAGACATAAGGGAAAGCTTATTATGGAGCTCTGGTCCTGAAATTGTGGCATTGGTTCCAAAGAATGAGATGAAGAACACACAGAGAAAAGAAGGTGCACCCAGCTCTGAAACTGTGATCCAAAAAAACCACCTTGATGATCCCTTGAAAGAAGCTTCCAAGTTTCCTAAGGAGGGATGAATAACACTTCTCACTGCTAGTCTGAACCACAGGACTGATTTGTGGGGCCTCTTAAAATGGTCAGGTCCCGTCACCTGGGCATTTGCATTTTCTTAATTTTAAAAAATTAGTTAGCGAATGAGATGACAACTGTTTGTTTGTTGGTTTGTGGGTTTTTTTGTTTGGTTTTTTGTTTCTTATTTTGTTTGGTTTTGTGGGGCTTTTTTTGGTTGGTTGGTGGGTTGGGTTTTTGGTTTTGTTTGCTTTTTTATTTCTGGGTGGTTTTTTTTGTTTTTTAGTTTTCTGCGTAAAATGGTGAAGGAAGAGCTAGGAATTCAGCCTCCAGTCTAACATTATACACAGCAGTGCTCAATATTGGTTTTTTGGCTTATTGTTCTGAAGCCCCTAGTTAAGGAGCTATTTTACAATTTGTATTCCAGTCCAAGGATCTGGCAAACAGTGCTGGTGGAGCAGCACTAACTTGTAAGCCCCCTGTTTTTTATTGCATATTGTATCCACTCTGCTGGAATCTTTTAGAGGCAACCCATTAACTGTAAGGTATTAACATCACACCTTCCTGGTAGCACTTTTATGTGTTAATTCACTATAAGGTTATAGTGTACTGGTTTTCTGATTTTAAAGACAGATTAAATTCTATCCCTTAGTTAATTTGTTTGAATTCCACTAAGGATTGACAACTCTCTTTTAATACAGATATTTTCTTGAAAACAAAACTTGTTTTTTGTATCTTTTGTGGTCCAGATCTAATCTGATGAAGAAAGATCAATTACTATAAACCCAGGATTATTGAACAATCCTTAATATATACCACAAGGATAGCATCCAGCTATGGATGACTTGAGCACATGTTAAGTATCCATTCCTAATTCTTGATTTTTATAGTTTAAATAATAATAGCGGCAACTATCTTTATTACTATTTTAGCATCCTTCACCACAAAAAAAAAGTTAGTCCCACAAAATAAGTTTTAGTAGTAAAGTTTTTTTTCAGTTCCTCTCTGTTGATCACCTCTGTTGTATAGGGAAGGCAGCTGATGGTCATTTTGGGCAGATAAATTCTTTCAAATAGGAAGTCTTGCATATGATTAAAAATTCACAAAAACTGTTTCTCTTGAAACAGTGCAAAGTTGAAATACAGTTTAAAAAGTTAAAAAAAACTCCCTTATTCTTAAGTGAATGCCTTACTCCTACTATAAATAATGTGACTTTGAAATACTGTGCAACAGCTCTCTGACAAATGTCCTCTTGTTACCCATACAGAAAATAAGTAATTGCTAAATTTAGCATTTCTGACAGATAAAGCACAGATTTCACACAAAAAACCCCTGTATTGGAGTTCATAGACAAAAGTCCAGAATGGAGATTCGGAATATGGGAAGTTTTTCAAGATTTCAGCTGACAATTTACTTTTAGCCAGATCAAGAGTGAGAGCAAGTATCCTTGATAAAGAATATAATTTTTGCAAGTGTAAGCAAGTGTAGCTTTACTTGGGATCATATACTCATTGACTTAGATGTATCTGATGAAAAATAAGGTGCTTCCTTAAGCAGGACAACCAAATTGTAAAGTGTTTGTGGACCTAACAAGGACAATTTGGGGGACAGTGCAGGGGGAGGACAAGAGACATAAAGCCCTCACAAAACCAACACAACAGAAAAACTAGCAACAGTGAGACAAAGACCTCTGCAGATACCAAGCTGGACAACAAGGAGCAAAAGGATGTGCTCCAGGCTCTGGACAGAGATTCTCACGCAGCCCCTGGAGAAGACCATGGTGAAGCAGGTTGTCCACCTGCAGCCTATGGAGAAGCCTATGTCAGAGTAGGCACATATTCCCTGAAAGCAATTGCAGTCCATAAAGAAACCATGCAGGAATTGGATTATCCTAAAGGACAGTAGCAGATGGAAAAGGTCCACGTGGAAAAGTCTGAGGAGAAAGAAGCGTGATAGAGGAGCTCTTATGGACTAACCACAACTCTCATTTCCTATTCCACTATACCACTTGGGGAAGAGGTACAGAAGTAGAGAGGCTGGAAGTGAAGGAAAGTAGTTGAGCCTGGGTAGAAAAAGGGAGAGATGAAGGAGTGTGCAAAGGTAATTTTCAAACCAATTTCATTGTTAAAGTAAGCGGAGTGGCAGAAAACTGTTTTGCTGGTCTTCATTACAAAATTCAGTTTCTTGACACCATTCTATTGTCATATAGGAGGCTAATGTGGTTTTCATTTTGCATTCTCCAGATCAATGATTAGGCTAGAAAGACTGGGATGCTGTGGGTCTGCACATCAGCTGAAGTTTCTTCCCCAGAATAATCCTTTTTTGGTTCATTTCTTTTGGTGAGATCTCAAATTAAAAGATATGATGCTGATTGGAAGAAGGTAGACAGCATAGCTCAGAAAATCATGGTCAGTATCAGCAGTTAGGGGTCAAACTTTGCTAGAACCCAACATTAAACAATATTTTCAGTGTAGACAGATGCTTGTTAGCCTCTTCTGACTGTTGCTAGTTCATATGCATACATCTCAAACACAAAACCAGGACCAATTTGCATGGTTATAATTAAATCCTTTGGTAAACTCATGTCATCTTCTTCCCTAACTTCCAGCTATAAAACCATGCTCCAGAAAACAAAACCCAGGGAAGCATTGCAACTGAGTGAATGAGGGTCAGAAAAGGATCACAATCCAAATATGGACTTTCCATTGAAAATTTTGGGTTCTGAATTCAGGAATCCAGACCATAGGAGGCTGATATGACTTCAGAACTTGCTCCATATCTATTACTTTTATGTTTTCCCTTAAAAGAGAGTAAAGTTGCTCATCTTTTCAACCGGCCCTGCCATTAAATACTCAAGAAGCTTAAAATTTCCTTGGTTTATGGAGATATGATTCTGAGATCATTTGTGTAGCTTGTTAAACTCTTGTAAAGGGGGATTTCCATCTAGAATGCATTTAATAACAAAGCTTCTCTTAAATGCATTTGGACAACTGCAGTTGATTTTAATGCATGTATCAGCAGGTCACATTTGGCTCATGGTCAAGGTTATTCTTTACGTTAAGTTTTATTCTTGTACTGTCCTTTTTAAGGTCAGGGCACAGAAATATGACTTTAATCCAGAGCAAATATGTACTTTTGATATTTGTCTGTTTGTATTCAGCCCACTTTATTATAACATTTTGAAAATGCTCACAGTAGAGTTTATTCATTTCCTGTCATTAAGCTTATAATCATTAATTTTTCAGCTTTTGTATAACTGAGAAACAGCCATTATAAAGAATTGGTTTGGTACTTCTCTCAGATGCCTGTGATAATGATTCTGCATCATTCCTAAACTCTGCTTCTTCCTACAGTCAAAGAACCAGTCCATTTTTGGAAAGCATTGTGCTCAGAGACGACCTTATTGCACACAACTATAGATACAGTAAATTTCTCCTCAAACAGACACAGTGCAATTCAAACAAATGTATTAAAAGTGTTGAAAGAGTCAAAAGCAAATTATGAAAATAAATTGGAACCTAAGAAAAATATGCAATTATGCTCAAACTATTTTGCACTGCTCCACTCACTCTAAGACTTCCACTAAGATGACATGAATGACAGCAGTTGTACAGCAATACTGGAAGTATTAGAAAGATTGGGTTGGTTTTTATAAAGCATACAACAATCTTAATTAAATAAGGGCAATCTGACATTTTAAATATCCCTTCCAACCAAAGCTTATCCTTTATTTTTAAATTGCTTTTGCAGAAAATCACACCCCTCCTCCACAAACCCAAAACAAACCTTAAGGTGTAATTTCTCATTTTCTTTTATTACTCTGTGCATTGCATGACTTACTCATCCAATAAATTCAATTTGGAAATAAAATATTGATGTTTAAGGAAGTGTCATGAAAAAGACTTATGTGTTTTGAATTTTGAGAGTAAACAACTCCTGCTACTTTTGCTAAAACACAATCTGGAAATTTTAAAATTTGTGAGATGAAGTGGATTACTCCAGAAAAAAAAATTCTTTTGTCAGAAATGAGGGTGAAAATGTTTGCTTTTGTATTTAATAATTGCAACTAATTTCAGCTGTCTATTTTTTGTCTTAGAATTTGTGATCTCTTAATATCAACATAATCATATAATCATCAACCCCTGAAATCTGACATTTCTTCTTGATACTGTAGCTGTATCATACATTTTTAAGCTTTTTAATCTAAAGAAGGACTTCTCATTCCTGATCATAAACCATGTATCTAGATTTTTTGCCATTCTCAATATTTCACAACAACATAGAGTAAAAATATTTAAAATATAAAGTTAACATATTGTAAGAAACATAAATGAACAGATTTATGACTATTAAAGATTGAAAGCCTCTTTAGTTGTTATTTCTTTCAAAGCCAGGAATATACTCTAGAGAAAACATATCAAGGAAGCTAAAGATACAACTATATTGAATATGCCTCAGTGTATTACAGATAGTATTTGGTTGGAATTTTAAAATACTTGTATTATTTTAAAGTATCATTCTCCATGGAAAGTAAATTGGAAGAGACATTAGGAAAAGAAGGTAAAAGTGATTTTATTTGCAGCATGGATTTAAAGGAGTTAACTGTAAATCTTGTCAGTTGACTGTGCTTATTTCATTGCTTATTTAAATATTATATTTTTTCCACAAGGACTGCATGAGATTTCATCCCATGTACCCATGAGATATGGTATCAAGCATAATAGGGAACTGTTCCCTTTTCACTTGGGTGTTAGAGCTCAGAAGAACATAGCTTTTGGTTTGGGTGTTTTTTCCTAAATATGAGTGCAAAGGGATGAATAAACGTCACTATTCTTTCATCCAGAAAAAGATTATTTTCTTGATGAGGGAAAAGTGAACAATTTAAAAGTGGTTCAGTTTGGCAAAAAAAGAATAGAAGCTATCTACTGTCTTTGTGAAATGAGTGCCTGCTCAAGTTGTTCATTAAAGCAGACAAAAAATGGGAGGGAAAGTAGACCTTGTTCAGTCTGTTAAGCAGATATCCCCAGCAAGCAATGGGTATTGTAAGCTTGACAAGCCTGCTTAAGAGAAATCCTTTCCACAGTTCCTCTGCAAAGACATCTACATTTTCACTTCTTCTGTCTTTCATTCAAGTTTTTTTTAAAGCAATTTTCAGTCAGTGTCAGTGAATTAAACCTTTCAGCAATGTTGTGAGACACTGAAAGTTATGTATCTCTGTTTTGTGACTTGAGGTATAAAAATTTAACACCTTAATCCATAAAAAACTTTCACTGTCTGGTGTAACAGTTAAATGGAATTTGCAAGCACAAATCCAAAATGCAGGTCCTCAACTTTTCCTTCATCTACAGTCTAATGCAGGTGATGGCAAAACAGTATTAATGTATCAAATTAATTTCCTGGGGAGAAGGAAGATATTACACCTAAATTAATGAGCATTGATGCTTTAATACTTAAATGGAATAAAAATACTGAGCAATTGGAGCAGGGATGGGAAAAAGGCTTCTTTTTTCTCAGATGAATACACAGTGGAACCCACAGAGTGAATCAGGGTTATTTTCTTTTTCTCAATTTTTTTCATCCAGTGAACTTGTGGTTCTTCTTTGCAAAGTGCACGTCTTCAAAAATAGAAACAAACAGAGATCTCCTGTTGCCATGTGATCAAATCTTTCTCCAGGAAAGTAGGAGAGAGCAGATTCCAAAATCCATAGTGGACTGTTATGAGTTATGGACTGACATCTCTTCCTAAAACATGTTTTAAGGGTGGAATATGAAGAAAGGGGATGCTAAAAAAGGGAAGAAAAAAGGAAAGAAAAAAAGAATATCAGATGGAAAGAGGATGGTGCAGGGGAAGGAAGGACTGGACAGAGGTGTCCACAATGTCATATGCTAATAAATTGACAACTTTATTGCATTTAAATGGTTATACTGCTTCCGATATTTCAAATGAATTGGTTCTATCTGTAAAGTAGGGCTTGGCACAGCACTGCAAACCCCTTAGCATGTGCACAAATATTAAAAATAAGGAAGCCTCAGTGGTGCCCAGACCAACATTTTCTGGATAAGTTTTTCCATCTTTCTAAAATAAAAATAATAATACTACTAAAATAGTAAAATAAATAATACTACTAACATTCTACTATAAATAATACTAAACAATAATATAATACTATGGGGTATTATAGTGTGTAAAAATGATCATTATTTCTTCATCAAAATTCTGGAATGGAAATTCTTTATTTCACAAATGAAAATTCTGTGGGGTTTTTTTTGTTGGTTTTTTTTTTGTTGTTGTTGTTGTTTGGGTTTTTTTTAATTGGGTTTTTTTATTTTTTTTTTTGGGGGGGGTTGGATTTTTTTTTAGGTTTTTTTTGCCTTTTGTTTTTTTCCTGGATTATTTTTTTATTTATTTGGCCATCTTCCAAGAATTTACATTTTTTCCCAAGAAACTGGTGACTCAGTCTGTTTTCAATTCTTCTGATTAACATCCAGGCTGGAATTTACAAAGAAATCACAAGTCATGGATTAAGAATAATGTTGCTCAACTTATCTCCTTCTGCTTCCACTGATCAAATGAACACTCTTTCTCAGAATAATCTTGAAAAAATGAAACGATCATGTGTTTTAAGAGAAGAAATAAATATATGAACTACTATTCCTTTAATACGTAATTCAATATATCTAAACAAATTTTCTATTTTATTTTGCAAAGTCAGTATCACTTCTAAAATTAATAGGAAATTTAATATATTTTCTGTGGTAGTTGCATTTTTTCTTTCCTTATTCTATTCCAGGTTGTTCATTTTAATGATTTGGCTGCTGGTTTTCCTCTATACTATAAACTTATTTTTAAGGTTGATTTTATTTTTTCCAGTGAAAGTGAAGATTCCTATACTGTATTTGTAGAGAGTTATTTGCAGTCTAAAGGAATTACTCCCACAGTAGCTTACAGTTCTTGGGTGAATAATATCTTGTGCTCCTTGGTTTGCATGTTACCTGTCTTGCACATCAAGTTTTTAAGAAGAGGAGATATTTCCCCTTTTAAGAAACTGAGATTTAAATTTGTAGTTATTGGTATAAATAACACACTTTTGGTATTATTAACTGTGGAAATAATAAAGCAAATACATTGTTGATGTGTTCAGCTCAAGACTAATCTTCATGTATAGACTTGTATATGCTCTGAACCTTCATTCCTTTCTTATTATTTGCACGTTCTTTTCTCCTTGATTGTCACCATGTTTGTTTCTTTGCTTCTCTCACTCTTGCTTTGGGTCCCTTTTGCCACTTTCCCTTTTTCATAAGTAGTATCCTTTCCAGTTGCTAATAAATTCTTTGAATAAATTTTGTCTTTTAGTGAACTAACTGTTTCATATCACTAAAAAAAGAGGTAGATATCAACAGAAACAAGTGTTTCAGTTCATCTAGTTCTATTGTTTCTAAGTAGCATTGAACAAACCATGGCTTTTGTAATGTTAAACTGCATTGAACTAAATACTTTCCAAACTTTCCAGTACTCTGGGTACAGCCTTCAGTCTAAATTGCATTACAGATTTGCTGTAGGAAGAGTTGGTTTTGAGTGCACATTCCATTGTGCAGCTTGGTCAGCATCACCAACGTATCCCTTGTCCCAGATGGCACAGCAAATTCCAGTTTGTGCTATCTCTATCAGACATTGGCTTTGTATCATGCCATGGTGTAATTCAGTGTGTTTGGGATGTGTTGGATTCATTCTTCATGTGTAGCAGTGTTCTGTGTGTGTGCTGTGCTCGTTTCCCAGACCTGTATTGGAGCTTCAGCCCAGGCTAAGAGAAACTCACTAGGTCACTGCTAAAAGAGGCAGGCCTGTGCTGCTTTTCACACATACAGAAGGAATACTTCCTTCTCTCACCACCCACCATTATGTATGATTCACAGTAATTTTGAAAGAGGTAGTAAAATGATTAGTTTAGGCTTTGTCTGGAACTCACAGCCATCACTTCCTCCCTGGCTTCCTCCGCCCTGAAGTGGACTGGCGCAAGACAGATTTTGCCTAATATAGACTGGAATAATTCTGCGAGAGTTAACATTCAAACCAACGCTATTTTTTCAACAGCTCCTTAATGCTTAATTTTATTCTTCTGTGTTTTTCCTGTGATTCCTTTTGGCAGGAAAAAAAAAATAAGAAGAAAGTAAAAAATTATGTCAGTCTGCAAATATTTATGGGCTCTGAGATGATCTTCCCTCTGAGAAGTTTTGACTATGGGGAGGAAATTCTGTTCTCTACAGTATGATTCTGGACTTAGACTCCAGAGGGTCAGTACTGATGATAAATTATTTTGGGGTTGTGCCTTCTTGATGGTTAAGCAAACATGCCAAAATGACATTTTAACCAAAAATGCCATAAGTATTAGGCCCTTGGAAAGGGAGAACACAGGAACCTCAAATAACTTGTCTATGATCTCTTAGCAATTATAAAAAATCCCATGGTAGAGTACAACTGGTATTTTGGCTTATAGGTCTCTGGCACTATTGCACCGCAGCCTTGGGGAGATGTCCTGTTATCTAGATTCCATGTTGCCAAGTCAACTCTGGAAACAAATTCTGAGTGTTTCAGTGGCAAATGTCAGGTTAACATGATATTTAATTTGAATTTGATGGCAACACATATAATTACAGCAGCACCTAAATTAATGGTTTATAATTGCAGTAATAAAAATGCTGCATAATACATCGAATGGTCACTCAGTATAAACAACTTCAAAAACCACCTGTTTATGGCAGACCACCTAAAGACAAATTTTGCTGAAGATTATTTCCATTCTGAAATGTAACTTTTAGTCCTTGGCCATGTAACCTAGATGTTTTTCAGAAAACTGTGACTTTTCTGGAGAAATACAAAATACTTCCTAGAACTTATAATGGCTTTTAACTAGCTATTACAGGAATGCTTTCTCTAAGTAATTAGTTCATAGATGAGACTACAATGTAATCACCTAGGTGATGAGTTCAAGACCTTGACTTAGTGACTTGTACAAATTTAGATCAGGTCTTTGCCCTTCAGTGTAGAAATAATTCTATGACCTGCTACTTGCAAAAGCACAGGGATGCATTTTCTAACAATGTAGGATACACACTGCAGGTTCAAAGCCCCAGCTAAGCATCCCCTCTATTAATATCCCAGGAAAAAACAATACAAATTGGTGCAAGTATGTAGTGATACTGTCTAGATAAATTCACAATAACTCCTGAGCTGAATTCCAGGTGCTCCTTGGTGACAGAAGAAGGGTATTCCATGGTGTACATGAAAGGCCATGGATCCTCTTCTGTGAAACCATCAAACCCCTTTAGTACTGCAAAAGTTTTGTGGCAAGGGATTCCACAAGTCCTCTCTGCATGGTGTATGGACATATTTTCCTTAGTTTCGTTTGTAATTGCTAGTTTATTTGATTCCCTTTTGCTCTTGGATCAGAAAAAGTGGTGGGAAATATTTACTTTCCCCTTCTCTTCATCAGTCTTTTTTTTTCTTTTTAAATCTGAGAAGCAGCCAGTTGGAGCATGAAATTAAGCAAAACATTAAAACTTGAAGTCTTGAGAGTTCAGTAATGCATTTGGTTTCTTGCATCTTATATCAAACTTGCATAATTTTGTTTGGACTTATATTACTTTAAAAATGGAAGTTTTAAAATGGGTAGCAATATTTCTAGCACATGGCAAAATATATTCATAAGGCAGTTTGCTTTTACCCTATAAATACCTTTAACAAGTTTTCTAATGCTCCACTAGAAGTTTGACATTTGAATCAAATGGACATGACTAGAAAACATTTAGACAAAAAAGTGAACGTGATGAAAGACTGACATGAGTTGATTTGAATAAAGATAATTTAAGCCATCCTTAACTACCTAACCTTTTAACCTAAGTGCTTTTCTAATTATGATTTGGGAAAAATATATTTAGGCAGATGGTGTCATTACCTGGAGATGTAAATCTTCATAAAAGTACTAATGAAGCCTGACATTCTCTTACAAGGTTAGGACAATGTTATATTGCTGTTTGTCCACTTCTGTGAAGTAAAATGCATTTAAGAAGAATTTGCTGAACACTAGAAACCACTTAATTGAGATTACCCAGAGAATGACTCATCACTGTGATTATCAATTGCTTCAGGTCTGCGGCCATGTAGCAGCACCAGCAACTTTTTTCTAGACCAATGGAGCTTTAAAAACTCTGTAGCTAGAATTTGGTTGCTTTTTGCTTTCTGTCAGTCCTTGAAGTGATTTGCAGCTTTGCAAGAGTTTACTCAGAGCAGTTGTGAGCATCACGTTTTGGAAGTATTTAGGAAATAACACAGCAAGAGGCTTATTTTTCAGGAACTCTAAAGAAGATAATGAGAAAGCTTGCTCAGTGTTTGGTAGGAAAGATGACAATTTGACCAGTGCATAAGGGGCATTTGCCACACAGGGTTGATATTACATCTTGACTTGCACTGTCAATTAAGCTAATTTTGTAGTAAAAGTCTCATTGAAAGCCAGATGGTGACATTATTATGTTTCTAGATAATGATAGGTGACAGTAAGTAAGGTGAAAAGACAAGATCTCTTTCCCTCATTCTAACTTCCCATGCCTTGTTTTGATTCCAGCCAGAAAACACTGAGCACCACCTGACTGCAGCTTTGATTTTATCTTGTGAACCATACTGTAGAGGTTGACTTAAGTTTACTTTTTTTTTTTTTTTTTTAACTGTTTTTTTTGCATAATTTTCTGGACCTTTAANGAACCATGCTGTGGAGGTTTACTTAATTTTTTTTTTTTTTTTTTTTTTTTTTAACTGTATTTTCTGCATAATTTTCTGGACCTTTAATGAAAATTTTATTGAACCAGTACATTCCAAAGATGCCACTCTGTGTAACTTTCTGTGCCCTTTTTCTTATGATAGCATCTCTATGCTATCATAAAACACAATATTTTGAGAAAGCAACACTGTCTGTGGAAATTTTTTTTCAGTTAACATATTGTAATTTTTTGGCAATATGTATGCAATAAAAGAGACTGATAAAACAAATTACAGTAGAAGATACATCAACAACAGATTGAAATATATTTTGTACTTTTACGGTTATTTAAATTGTCATCTGCTAAAAATTTTTTGCAAGGTGAAACAATCTTGTCTTTGAATAGATTTATTTCTTTATATCACTAAGGTTTCAAAATATCCTTATATGCCTAGAAACTAAAAATATTTAAACTAAAATCTGAACTACTGATATGAATCTGTCACATTGAATGCAACCTATGATTCCATGTATTACTACAGTGGGCCTGTTTATGTCTTATTCAAGCCTCTGTGTCATCAGCCTGAGACTATTATTAAAACCAAGATCTAAGTCCATTTAAAATATGTAAAAAATAATATTATTCTCCCTTCATTGCCTCTCATTTCTTTTGAATGTGTCCTATTTTTATATTTTCTAAACTTTTACATGGTTTATTGCTATTTTTTCTTTTGTGGAAATTATTAGTCTTATAATCACTTTACAATTTGGAATTTTTTGTTTATCAGCCTGGACAACATCTCTTTCATTGAATAGTTGTCCAGCTTTTTTTTGGTGGGAGTTTTCCTATCTTCTAGCAGATCTAATATCTACTATGAAAAATGGGTCTGACCACTGAATTTGTACATGTCATGGTATGGAGTCCAATTTATGACCACAGTTCATTTACTTTCTCTATAGATGTAATCCATCTCCCCATTTGTAACTGAGTTCACACGTTTCTCTAATTTTGTCTATTTGACATTATTTGCTATTATAAATGCCCATTTCTTCTGTTATCAGTGGGTAGCTGGGTTCATTTTCTCTGCTGGTACTTGCTGAAAAATGTTTTGTTATACTGACTCTATAATTTTTTGTATTTGAGTTGTTCTAACAGTCAAAATGATCTTCTTAGTAGTACTGTGGCAAAAAACGTGTCATCATCTTTCCACTGCTGTGTACTGTCTGCCCTGTCTTGAAAAGTTCTTCTTGGTTCCTGTTCTGGAGTCCCTCTTTCAAATGCTGAGATTTTCATAGAGAGCTGCACTTCAAAAGCCGATCAATAAATGGGACAGTACTTTCCCCCCTCCTCCCTCAAGAATATCTTTAACATCTTGATTTACTTTTTCCATCACTTCCAGTCCAGATTGGCTGAGGACATCCTTCTGTCTGCATCATTCCTCCTGTCTTCACCATCTGAATATGGAATCATAAAATGGTTTGGGTTGGAAAAGACCTCAAAAATAATCTATTTCCAAATACCCTGCCATGATTAAGGATACTTTTCACTAGACTGGGTTACTTAGAGATCCATCTAGCATGATGTTGAATGCTTTCAATAGGATGGGGCATCTAGAACTTCTCTAAGCAACCTGTTTCAGGGCCTCACCACCTAGTAAAAAAATTCTCCAAAATATTTAATCCAAATCTATTCTTTCACTGTTTGAAGCCATTCCCCCTTGTCCTGTCACTACATGCTCTTGTAAATAGTCCCTCTCTATCTTTCATGTCTGTTCCCTTCTGGTACTGGAAACCCTCCGGTTGGTCACTCTGAAGCTTTCCTTTCTCCAGGCTGAATAATCCTAACTATTTCAGCCTTTCCTTCTAGGAAAGGTCATCCATTACTCTAATTATCTTGGTGACCCTTCTCTGGGCTCCTTACAAGAGGCTGATGTCTTTCCTCTGCTAGGTACCCCAGAGTTGGATGCAGCACTCCAGGTGCAGTGCACCAGAGCAGAGCAGAGGGGCAGAACCACTTCCCTCAATCTGCTGGCCATAATTCTTTTATAGGAAATATGAAATATGAAAGGAACTTGGATCCCACTACCACTGATTTTCTGGTCTTCATTTGTCCTTAATGTATATACCTAATTGCTGAGAAGGCACCAAGCATCTGTGAAAGTTTTCACAATGAATGTTTTATGTTTATCTCTCTCGATCTCAATGTTTGTAAAGTTTTCTTCTTAGAAACATAAAAGATTTGCTGATAGAGAGGTTTCTTGCTCTTAGAGAGGTTTTTTTCAGCCTATTTGTCTTGTGGGTACTGTTGACCTTATGTAATAATAAGCTTCATAATTTAGTTTTGGGATCCTTTCACTACTGTTTTTTAACCCACAGCATATGAGCTGTGCGATAACAGACAAGTAGAATTTTCCTATGCTTGAAGTATGTTGCTGACATTTTTGTGGCAGTTCAACAGTGTTCTGATTTTTTCAGTGGTGGGCATGGAGGGAGAAAGAAAAGGGTCTATGTTTTATTATTTTTTGTTGTTGAAAACAATTTTAGAACACTTGGGTGATTGGTCTTGTAGGCTACTGGGTTTCATAGGACACTTTGTTACTCATGATGTATATTGCATATATTGATATAACAATTTTGAAAAACTTAAATTTCTATGATACAGGTTCCCAGACTCATGTTGGAAAAACTTACAATTTTCATTATCTTTATCTCATAGAATATCAAATATCTTTCAGCACCTCTTGCTGTATGTACAACCCTGTTCCTGTATGGGTACTGAATACAAAAATTGTGTGCATGATATGTAATGATTTTCTCGTGTGGGTTTTTTGATACCTCTGTAGTATCCTTTCCCCCGTGTAAGTGATAATGTTGGATAATGATGGTTTGATGTGCTCTTATGACTTTCTTCTCTCAGGAACTTAATGTGTTCCTTTTTCAGCACAGGCTGCAGACACTCAGACATGTAATATAACAAAGCATAAAAACAAGGTTTCATCTCAAATTATCTTTATTTTTCTCCAACAATTTATTGTGATAGAAGGCTTTTTAAATTGCCTTAATTTTAGTAATGAATAATGGATGGTGTAATAACATAGAAATAGCATTTCACTATGCCTTTTTTCTTTGCACAATATGATATATTAGCTACAGCAATTGAGGCCCATTAAACTGGAGTAGACAATAACATTCACAGGGTGTCTTGGTCATGCCAGAAGCCTTTCACATCATTCTGTACTATTTGACATTATTATGTTTGAGTGACTGCAATGAAATATGAACTCTATTGTAGCTAAAATTAAAAATTAAAAACTAATTAATATTTGAAAGAAATCTTACTTCACAATCATAGCATTGTTCCTAACTGATAGCATGTTATACTCTTTCAGTATAACTTTCTAGTTTATTGAACTACTAGGAATAATTATTTATTAATGGAAAAGCATACAGACTGTTAAACAAATTTAACTAATTCTACTCAAGCACAAAAACCACCCATTATCTCAAATTAACACAATCCTTGAAAAGTGTGTAAAATGGAAAACAGTTAAAGAAAACTGAAAATACAAGTTTGTAAATGAAGGACTGACCATTCAGAGTGAAAGGTAACAAATTTTGAAAATGAAAAGGATGTTTTTTAGATGGAGCAACCATATGAATGAGAAATTTTTTGGATAGTCAAATCCAGAGGGAGTGGTCGATATCTCAATGTCCATATGAAGATGAGTGCTGAAGGATTTCCCACATGGGTTTGTATGGAGACCAATACTGTTCAATGTCTTCATCAATGTCATAAACAGAGGGATTGAGTGCACCCTGAGCAAGTTTGCAGATGACACCCAGTGAGTGGAGGTGTTGACCCACCTGAGAAACACGATGCCATCCTGACAATAAGTTCAAGTAGTAGTCCCATGTGAACCTCATGAGGTTCAACAAAGCCAAGTGCAAGAGCTGCACCAGGGTCTGTGCAACTCCTGGTATCAACACAGGCTGGAGGATGAAGGAACCAAGGGCAGCCCTGCTGAAAAAGATTTGAGTGTGCTGTTAGATGAGAGGCTGGACATGAGCTGGCCATGTGCACTTGCAGCCCAGAAGGGCTGCATCAAAACAAGTGTGGCAGCAGGGAGACCATTCTGCTCCTCTGCTCTGCTCTCATGGGGCTCCACTTGAAGTATTGTGTACAGGTCTGTGGCCATCAATGTATTGGAGAGAATCCAGAGAAGGGCCATAAAAATAATTAGAGTAATAGAATGCATCTTTTATGAGGAAAGGCTGAGAGATTTGAGGTTGTTCAGTCTGGAGAACAAAAGTCTCCAGGGCAACTTTACTGAGGTGTTGAAATATATAAAGGGGTCTTATAAGAATTATGGGGACAAACTGTTTTGCAACAATTGTTGCAATATGAAGAGCAATAATGTTTTCAAATTGAAGGAGGGTAGATTAGATTAGATTAGATTAGATTAGATTAGATTAGATTAGATTAGATTTCAAGAAGAAGATTTTTTCGATGAGGGTGCTGAAACGCTGGAACAATTTGCCCAGAAGTGGTATATGTTTCATCTCTGGAAATATTGAAGGTCAGGCTTGAGGCAGCCCTGAGGCAGCCTGATCCAGTTGAATATGCTGCTGATCATGGCAGAAAAGATTGGCCTAGTTGACCTTTAAAGAGCCCTTCCAACCCGAGTTAGTCTATGATTCTGATTATATGCTTTGAAGCAAAAGAACAAATAGAGAAACTTCTTGTATTGGTAAATAAGAATTCATTCACTCATATCAGTGAAAGGGCTGAAGGACTGATAGAAAATCCCCAACATTCCAGTGAACTGAGGACCTGAAATATCATAAATGGCAAAAGTTTAGAAAGTCAATGCTAATAAAGTGCTATGAGCAATACTCTTTACTGTCTGCCTGAGAGAATCTGATTTGATTTCTGCGTTTGTTCCTCTTCCTTATCAGGCCACCAGGATTCCAGCCAAGATCCCCTCTTGCTAAAAACAAGCCTATCTTTGGATGTTGTCCAGGCTTTGCTGAAAGCATAGTGACTGCTTTAATTTTCCATGCAGTTGTTGCCCCTTCAGTATTTAACCCACACTTGGTACAACACATCTGAATACCACAAGTGTGAGGAGAGCTTCTTAGGAATCAAGCTATTCCCTTTAGTTTACTTGCAGGAAAAGATGCTGGAAGGAGAGGTATAATTCCAGGGTGTGAATAGTCAATCAAATTCACTCCAGGAAATCACAACCTGACTTTAATGAGAGCAGGAAAAGTCAAGTCTTCTTAATGAACACTGAGATACCAAGTTGTGAGGTTGCTGTCAGAATACTGTGTACCCTGCAGCTGAGCTAGTTTGCCAAGCTTTGCTGTGAGTCCAAATTACCTAATTAAACACTAAATTATAAGTAAGATCATACTTTCCTTAGCCCCTCATCTCACTCTATTTCTTTGAGAACCCAATGCTGCAATCCCAGTCCAGGCAAACATTCTTTGTACTTAACTCCATCCTGTGCATTGGATGTCAGACGAAGAACAATTATTCATGTGAGTAGAGTACAAAAAGGTTTAAATATCTCATTTGAAAAGTAGCTGCTCAAACTGGGCTGAAAAAGCATAGAAATATTTAAATGGGAGTATTTCAATATGTAAAACATGCTCACACAGAGGTAGATGAGCCAGTGTAGAGAAAATCTTTGCAAGTTCTTAGAGCCTTCCGAGTAGTTTAACCTCCTTAAGGATAAGCCACTCCTTGAAATGAAATAAACCAGTGGCTACAAATATGAAGGAGTCTGAATTATTTCAGCTATACTATTACAACCTTTGTTTTTGTGTACCTTTGTTTACAGACTCTTTTCAAATGTTGCAATAAGAGTTACCAAACTGAACTCTAACTTGATTAGAATATTAGTCTAGTTTTAATCTAATTTCTATTTGAAATGTGTAATTATCTTGGAATCTAATCTTAAGATTAGGTAGTGGCAGACTGAAGTCTTTCATTTGCCACTTGATTTTTTCTCAGTACATGCCCCAGCAGTGCTGAGGGCAGAGCAGACTGTTTAGGAGGAAATGTCATATATGCTGATATGAGCAGTAGCTTAGACTTGTTGCCTCTAGTACTGTATGTAAATGTCTGGAGAACCACTGCTCTCCAATGTAGTGCTGGAGCTATGTAGGTTGCACAAGGATAAGAATTGCCTCCATTTCCACAAATTCTGAATCAGGATTTTTTTTTTTTTATGTCTTTAATATGTTCTCCTAGAGGAATAATGGTTTAAATGAGTATGATCATTGCACTTGCTGGTTAATTTTAAGGAAAAAAACCCCACCATACTCTAAAAAGCCTAGGAGAATCTCTCATCTGATTATCTTTTCATTTGAAGAGCAACAAACCAAAGTCACTTGTACAAATATTTGGCAGTGATATCAAGTAAGATCATTAGGAGCTTTAAAATTCCAATGAATTCTTGAGGATTGGCAAGCTGCCAATGTGACTTTCTGAACTCACAAGCCTAATGCAGGTTATGTAAGACAAGCTACAGAGAGAAGTCTAGATAATTCCAACTATTTGACACAATTTACTTCTACACTATTTAACTATACTGTATGAGAGTCAGTGTCTGGGATTCATTTAGTATGCTGCAGGTGCTTCAGTGCTAAACCACAACCTTCAAGTAATGAAAGATATGATGCAATCTGGGATGCAGAAGCCACTAATGAGTATTAATACTGCATAGGAAAAGCAATTGTTTTTCTGGGCCCATCAGGCTGGCTTTGATTAGAGAAATATTCAATTAAACAGTTCTTTCAGAAAAATGGCCTGTGCATCTTATTATTTGAGTATTTCCAGTCTGTAACTGGACCTGTATAATTTCCTGTCAAACTTGCCAACTCCTGTTGAGTTTTAGCTTTTGCCTTGTTTTCTTTAAATATATTTCATTTCCAGGCTTTTTAACAAGCTGAATTAATGTGTCATCACAATCATTACTGAGTGAATAACACAGCTGCACCACAAGGACCACAGCAGAAGGTAAGGAGACTGAACCAGTAGCTATTGCAGGGATCTACTACATTTAAGTTAAATTAGTCTTGTCTATATATCGTGTAGGTGTCTTTCAATTTTGTGTACTTTTATAAGCAGTGAATGAAATGCCTTGTTATATTTAAGATGTAGCAATGATGACATAAAAATCTCCTCTTCTCTCATCAAACTTTCACTATATGCCTGGATTGTATTTCTAATAAAATGGGGATTTCTTTTCTAAGGCTCTGAGAGATGACTGACCTTAGGAGTCCAGACTCCTAGTCCAGACACTGCAGCTGCTTTCAGGCACAATAAACAGTGCTTTGTCAGCCCCTGCTTGCCAGATCACTCGGGAAGGGATTTGAAAGCACAAGTCCAGAGCATACTTCAGCAATTTCTGTTACTGGGGCTCGTGAGTCTATGAAGAACCTGTCATCTTCTCAGATGTTTTTTACACATTTAACTCACAGCTAAGAGTCCTGGCTATAGGAAGGTTTTGGGTCAGAGACAAAGCCAAAAGTCAAATCCTTTCTCTGTTATATTTATCACATTTCTTGTCAAATGTTAACTACAGATAAAAAAAGGGAGCTGACATTTGGGCTGTGTGATCCCTCATTGTAGTTTGTCCCTCCTTTGAGAATGTCCTTATTCGGGGAAACACTTTGCAAGTGGACAAAGAACATGGATGTTCTTCCTTGACTTTGGGGTGAGGTACCTCCAAGTTAGAACTCCATTTATTGACAGGCTGGCACTGATCTAGTCTGCTTAACTGTGAAACCAAAGACATAAGTTTGTAGGAGTGCATGTTTTCAACAAGTTGTACAAATAATTGACTGATTTCCTTCCCACCCGGAATGAGTAACTAGTGCGTGCTAGAGTTAGAGGAATGAACAGAAGTGTGAGTGCATCACTGTGTATTTGCAATGGATAGCAACTGTATTTCTTGAAATACTTAATTTCTTTTGTCAGTCTCTCAGATTTCTTTTTTTCTTAGTATCTACCTTCTCATAGCCATCCTACTCATAACTGTGATAATACTGCAATAATCTATGTGGAGAAGTATGTTTTTTCCAAGATAAAAGACAGCAGCTGTCAAAGTGAAAAGAGCTCCCATTTCTGGCATTCAAAAAAAAAAAAAAATCCTCTGCCAGTTAGAATGGATATTCCTTCTTAAGACTGATTTTCTATAGTATGTGCATATATCTTGTTTATTTCCCAAATAATATCTATATCAAAATCACACAATTTGTGGAAACATTCAGATATGTTTTGTTCAGCTTTGCTAGCTTTGTTGAATGTGACAGGTTGGAGGATGTTAATTTTTTAGCAGAGATCAGCTGATGTACATTGTTATTCCTGGAGAAATTTGGTCATGTGCCCAAGTCCTTTCAAAGTATAAAGCAGGAACAGAAATGGTAGAAAACCACTTATTCTTTGAGATTTTGTGACAGTATATCTATTATTTTGCTTTACTGTAGCATGAGTATTCCTAATATTTTTCTGATTCCTTCACTTTCCCATCTTCTTAGTCAGAAATAAAATTAAAAATTAACAAAGTATTTATGTTTATAAGTCACTCCCATACTCAACTCAAAAGGAACATAATACTGTTCAAAGCACTGCAAAATATATATTTATAGCATTGTGCATATGGGATAGGCAGAACTCACTGAAGTTACTCACTTTTGCTTCTCTTTTAATTTAAAAATGCCAGCTAGAACTCAGGGTTTTGGGCACCAATTGCTCATACCTTTCCTAGCCAATATGGTATAAAATTTAATAACATTTCAATTTTCAGTGGCCAAAAGGCTCAGTTACCTGTAGCAGGGCAAACTGGTAACATAGAGCGAATCCCTTAGACAGGAGTATACCCTAAAGGGGCATTGGAGACTTGATGTTTTGCTGTGAAAGTGTGCCAAGACTTTTCTCTGAAAAAGAAAAGTCTTTGTTTGGTACAAAGTCCAAATTTCTTTATTTAACATAAAATAAAAAAAGAAACAAAGAAAGAAAAGAAAAAAACAAACAAAAAAAAAAAAAAAAAGAAACCAAAGAAGAAAGCTGTCCTTCCTTAAACCTTTTAAACGCAGCGCTCTGTCATGAGATTCATTTGCTGCTAAAATTGGAATCACTCTGTGCCTGAACAGGTACCCAGGATGCTCTTTCTCTCTAATGGTCTCTGTAGAGTCCTTAACTGTAGATCAATGTTTCTGAATTTTTATAAAGGCTTTAAAGGGATTACTGAAAACAAATTCTCTGTTCCTAGAAGTAGTAACGCAGTGTTGCATTTGGAGAGATTTTGCAAAACAGTTTCCTCACTGGTTTACCTGAAGGACCTGTTGGGCAAAACTTGATACCTCATTCTTTCCAGCCTGTTCATACTACTAGACACAGATAAAGTCCTCAAAGTCTTTGTAAACATGAAAAGAACTTCTAGTGCTAGAAAGACTGCTGGAGACAGCAAGGTGAGCAGATAGAGGTCACCAAAAAATAAAGGCATTCCTAATAATGTATGAAAAGTGTTATGGAATCAGAGTGAGTGTTCTTTTTATTTAATGCCATGTATGGTGTGCTTTCTTGCACTCCTATTATGTATGAGATTTTTGTTTAAAATGTCATCCTAAGTTTTCTTCAGCTCTCATAATTTCAAGAAAACTAAACAAAGTGAATAGGACAAAACACTTACTCTAGATTTTTCAAGAATTCCAAAAGTACTTTTACTCCAAATTCCTAGCTCATTCGCAGTCTTATTAAACTGACTGTCAGTAGATTTGTTTTCTCTTTCAGTCCCAAGGAATAAACCCTCATTCTTGTAATTTTCTTTGATGTCCTCTGAACACTAGCATTCCAAAATATTAGTCTTGTAGCACCTTGCACCTGCTCTTAATGATACAATGAACTGATTTCGTGAAAATATTTATGTAGGAAATCCGTAGGGTGTGTACTGCTAAATTTTGAAACCACACATCTGCCTCCAGGTTTATGTTAACAACATAAAATAATTGACAAAGTTGTACAGAACTGAAAGTGAAAGCCTATGTTGATGTAGATTTTAAAGAACGTTCTGGTTCTTGAATGTGCAAAAGTCAATTCAAAGATTCATGCTCACTAACAGCTTGGTGTAAACTTTGTCTGTGTGCTCCCTGATTATTTGTATTAAATTTTAGAACTAAATGTGTACAAAATCATGGTTACAACATCCTGTCTATAATTTACAGTAACTGGGATTTTGAGGGAGCATTGGTTTCGGTTTTGGTGGGTGTTTTGTGGTTTTTGGGTTGTTTTGGGTTGGGTTGTGGGTTTGGGCTAGCTTTTTGGGGGGTTATTTTGTTGGTTTTTAATTTTTTTTAATGTCTAAAATCTATCTGAACATACATACAGCAGCTTTATATTTACAATGTGCCAAAGTAGAAGTCTATAATCAGATAATTCTGAATTTCAGTCTTTTGCACCCTTACAGCTCTGGATGTGGATGTAACTACTCGTGCTGATTTCTATGGTATTGGAATTTGTGAACTAGTAGAAACATTTAATTTTTTTCTCACTTGACTTTTCTTCCCATTTCCTCTCTTTTCCCTCCATCTCTCACAGGGGAAACAGAACAAATTGTAGGAAACTGAAACCTTGTACCTGTTTTTGATAGAGTTTTGCACAGTTTAAACTTTTAGAAAAGGAATGATCTGGATCCAGACCAGAAACCTACATCAAATGGGAATATAATGATATGTAATATAATGTATAATGAAATCTTACATTACAAACAGGAAGAAATATGATAAAATCATTCATAATGTTATGAGCATGTAATCTGATTTGTGGTGTGATACTACCCATCTTTAGTGAGTTCCTTAGGAATAAAGGAGTCTTACATCTCACAAAATTCAGGATTCACAAAGCTATATCTTAATAAAGGAACAATACACAGTGCTTGTTGCTAAGGGAGCAAGAGAAAACCTAATGTGTTGTGCTGTATTGTCACAGCTGAAATCTTCATAAATGATTGCATTTGATCCTTAAAAAAATATCTCTGAGATAAAATCAGAGAGTTACAAAGTATTTAGCTTGTGCTTTGAACACAAGCAGAAATTAGTCAGTTGATGTTTGTTCATGCAGGAAGCTCAGTGCTGACAGTTTTGTTCTATATGACAAATATAACTGCAGACATATGACCTTGAGTTCCATAGTTCAACTCAGGAGCTTTTGAGCAAATTAAACTGCTATTAGAGGAGAACAAAGCAAAGAAGTGTCCATCACTGGTCTCTGTCAAGTCATAGTGATTGATCTAAATAACCACTACCACTGTATCATTTCCACCGATTCAGTAAGATTTCTGGAACTGCAATACACATGTATGCACACCCACAAGAGGCTGGCTTAGCTACTTGTCAAGTTGTTTAAGCCAGTGATTTTCAAGGAATTTGATCAAACATAATGAAGAAAGAAATCTCATTAGTTACATCAGACAAACAGATGCACTCAAAGGGATGGCTAAAATGGAAATGGTTTTGTCAGAAATTTTAGGGAGGAAAAAAGCCTCACAATTAGATTTTTTTATTATTCTAAAATGTCCCTGAAAAATCCTGATGGGTATGTTCAATACGGTAATGGGCTCCTAAAATTCTTTTTTTGTTAGACTCACACCTTATGAGTCTAAATTTATGAAGATCTTTCCTCTTAAATATCTTTAGAGAGCCAAAATGTGTACTCTGTAAATAAGAGATTCTAGTTATTCTTCTTCACCCTTGTATGCTTGAGGCTATTCTACTTCTCTCATCAACCAATTGAATTAAGCCATTGACCATTTTATTATAACTTTCATCCAAGAAAACCTTCTCTGGCTGCTACCATGCTAACACATTTGTAAAGCAACACAGAAATATCTCAGATAAGAAAGGCCATTACATGTTTCAGATATTTACTTGAAAACATGGTAACTGCTCAGTAAATCTGACCTATTAAGAGTGAGACATTCATTTATTTCAATTCAGAAATCAATTCAACTTTCAGTGAAATCAATTTTAAATCAACTTGATTTTTTTTCAGTTTTGAGTTTCACTTAGACCTTGGCAGTCCCTCTCTAAATGAAACCAATTTTCACCATGAGTTGGTAGCTAACTGGTGAAATGAATCAAGAATAGAAATTAAAAAAAAATAAGCCAGATCAGTTCCTACATCTGGGTCAGTGTCACACAAAGGCAGAGGTAAGTTGCTAGGCTGACAAAAAGACCAGATTTCTTATAGACAGTGATGTCTCATTCTTTCAGACGTTTTAATGAAGATTTGCATTAATTCTTGTTGCTTCCCTCTGGCAAATTTTTCCTCTTTGGCTTTTTTGTTGCACTCCCAACAACCACTTCAAACTGAAGATTCTTCAAAACCATCCACTTACTACATTAGGCATTTATCCCAACATTTTCGGTGTCAAATGTATGCCTGCCTTGTCTAATCATTACCAGAGACCAGAATATTTTCTCATGGGTTAAAAGTTGAAAACTATAACACTGCTAACAATATCTGATCAAGAAATGAGAGCAAGGAATAAGTAAAGTAGGAGAGAAAAGATGCACTGGGAAGAATGAAACTCAGTGGGTTTCAGCATAGTTCAAAATGTCAGAAGGGGAAATCAAATCCAGAATTGGCTTAAACCTCATCCTTAAATTAAATCACCTAAAGTTGGTGTTTTCACGTTAAAAGGTGTAGGATTATTAAAATTAAATTTGGGAGGAATTAAATTTTGACCCACTAATCACAGATTATCTGAATGAAATGTCAGGACACCTTGACTCAGTCTTTGCATATCACTACTAGAGAAACCTAAAATATGACACATCATTAATTTACTGTGGCTATTGGTTGATAAAAGCCATGCAGGATGTCCTAGATCACTATCTTTATCAAAATAAACAATTCCAGAATCTCTTAATATCCTTTCTACACTTATATAGTCTGTATATAGTCTGTCAATTTTTTTAATAGTTCATATATCTCTAAAATGATGAATATTTTATTTCAAATTATGGAATATATATAATTAATTTAAGTGGGTTTTTTTTTTATTTCACTGCATGTAAATTAATTCAATTTAATAAGAACTAGAATAACTGCACTAAAGGCATTTGCAAAAGCAGTTTTAAAATAAAAACCCCTCTTGCCCTTCTCAGTGAGTGACTACTGCTTTGTAGGGCAGCAGTCAAAGATGGGTTGGCAATGAAAACTTCCCACATGTGAAGGCAACTTCAAGTACCATTATGCAGATCATCATTTAGGAGCCACTCATATCTGAACAGATGGTGAAATCTATTCAAATGAGTATGTAAACATATTTTCAAAGATCACAGCACCCTAAATAAGAGTGCTAGAATTTATTTATCTTGAACAGTTTTTGATCTTAAAATAAGACAGAGATAAGATTACTGACACAAAGATTTGTCAGTGATAAATGCCATTTCAGATGTCAAAATCCAAAATTTAGATCTTTAAAATCTCACAGCTACAGATGTTCCAGAATTACTCAAGTACCAACTTTTAATGCCAAAAGGATCTTTACAAGCCAGTATTTCTGCAATGTATCATATTTCTGTCTGACAAAATTTAAACATGTCTTGATGCTAGTACATTTTATCTCATTAAGGGCTTTGCAGGTTCAAATTAATGATCATAGAGAGACCTGAAAACCTTATAGCTTTGATGAAATCTACCATATATGTAATGAAACATTGCATTTAGGATATTAATTTATACAGAACGAATGACAGATCTTCTTCCTGTTTTCATTGAGTTTGAATGGCCATTAAGTATTTAAATGAATGGAATCGTTCCTCATATTTAACTGACTATATAATGATAAACATTGAATCTTATTATTTTCACTGAGATCTATTGTTACTATTGAAGAGCAAAGCAAGGACACTTCTTGCAGATAACTATCTTGTCACATGCCCTTGTTGAATTACAACTTTTCATTTTAACTAGTATACCCAGATATTTGAATCAGAAGTAATGCCATTTATGGTGCAAATACATTATTTAAAGCCTCAAAGCCACTAAATATTTTGTCTAACAAATAAGGAGTCCATTCTGCTTCCCTATCTTCACTGACTTATACCCTGGAAGTACCAGAGTGCTCCTGAGAACAAAGCAAGGACTAGCTTTTATACGTATTTTGCAAAAAGCGTTTTGAATCATGCACAATCCTTATGTGTGACACTAACACTTGGAACAGACAATTTAGTCATTGTGAAAATCTTTTGAAGTGTAAATGACTAACGTCTCTTTTTATCTTCTCCATGATTTCAGTTTTATCTGAAACATGTAGTTAACAGGAAAAAAGAGTATCCTTAAAGCCATCTTGTCATATTCTTTTCAGCTCTCACTGAACCAAGAGTTCCCATTTCAGTTCAGAATATCTTTTTCTATTCCATGTGATTTTTTTCCTTACTACTCTACAGTTGCAAGTACAGCAATTTAGAAGAAGCTGGCCTAGTGTTTGCATTTGGAGAGACAATTTTAGACAATCGCCTGCATTTAAGTCACTTAAGTACTTTTTTCTCTTGGCAGTGGTCTGTGTCTACCTGTGTCTAAAAGCAGTTTCCCTGTGCAAAAGGAAATCAGACTTTCTGATGTGAATGGCAAACTTTATTCTTCTGTTTATTTATGAACACGTATTTTTTATTTATAAAAATAGATAGTAAAGACAAATATTACACTGAAGGAATAATTACAAATTTATCATCAACTATGAAAGACTATTATTTGTATGGCAAGTTAGAGAATTTTTTTTTTAAATATATTGTATAATAGTTGATTGGAAAGAAAGGTAAGTAAAAAAAAAATGTTTTTCTTATTATTCCAGTGTAATCAAGGTTTTAATGAAGATATGCATTTTTATAATTTCATTTGTCATAATATATGTCTACTGCAGTTCTTTCAGTAGACAATTACCAGTGATCTGCTGTCTAACATTATGGTGATTGTCTGGGTTTAAGAAATCTCATGTTCAAATTACTGAAGAAATATGACTAAGACTGAATAATTTTAGTATTCTAGAAATGTGCTAACAGCAACCTGAGGGAATAAATCAAGATCCCATTAGTTGTTAATATCTTAGTAATATTAAAAAAATATACTGGCCATATTTTGAAGCATACTTTTCAACGCACTTTTACCTAAAGTTTTCAACTTTATTTTGCATATGATTGAAAAAGAAAAGCAAATCTCTCATATCTCATATACCTGCTGTAGCACTAACAAAGTTTTATTGCAGCTCATCTAGTAACAGAAAAATATGAAAGAAGAAAAAGTATGGATTATAAAGAAGAGCACTTTGCTGCCTGATATTGTAGAGAATTTACACTGTGTATTGTGTGATTATTCTGCCAAAAAATGTTTTGTTGTCATGTGTGACCATCTGATAATGAAATTATCAAAGTATTGTTTTGAGAAAAAAAATAAATGTTGTTTTTTGTAAATACAAACCAGAAATATTTAAATTTTAGTTTGATTTGCCTGTAATAATCCAGGTAAAGGCCACTGTAAGTTTACACTCCTTGTCAAGGGTCTGAAAAGATTTAAGAGCAACAACTGAAACATTGTTTTCCACAATATCTCTTTGTCAGATTTAGGTTTTATTGGTTTGATAAACCCCTTTGCTGAAATCAGATTGTGAAAAGATGGGGTGAGATCTTTGCAGTCAAAGGCTATCCCTTCACACTGAAATAAGCCTAATAGTCTAAACCAGAGAAGATGCAGATTCCTTGAGACAATCTCCTCACTTACTGTTGGTAAGAACTGAACCATGACATCAGTCATGGAAAGGGGAATATTTTTAGATGGCAAAACTACCATACAATAGCTCATGAACAGCAGATGTTAAAGGAGTTCTCTTGTGTTTCAGCTCACCTTGCCCAATATGATGAAATAATTTTTGGAATTACTGCAATGCAGCTGGAAATAGGATACTGAATTCTTACAGACTGAAAATCTGCTAAAACAAAATACATTGAAATTGCAGTGAAACTAAGCAATAAATCTAATATATATTTGGGTAATTGAACTTTGAATGTTCATGGCAGATTATTTGTCTGGATATTAGAAACCTGTGCTGCATAGCATTGAGACAATTTTTCTCATTCCCTTTTGCAATCAAGAAATTCCTGCCTGCCTACAATTTAAGGAATTGACTTGTCTGTCTTGTCTATTTAAGTATGCTCGCTGGAAAATCTTAACGTAAGGTTTATTCTCTCTATATATTTAATGGCTTATGAGTCATTTTTCAGGTATCCAATCTGCAGTTGTTGGGAAGATACTAGTTCTGCTTTTCTAAAGCCATACAGGTATAATTTGGACATCCCTAACTGGGAGACAGTAAGGTGACAAATGTACCTGGAATTTGGAAGAAAAGGGTCGCTGTGCCTGAAACATGTAAGATGTACAAATTAGTTTAATGAGGTGAAGAAAGGCTTTATTTTAGTGGTTTTTTGTACGTTTTTGTTCACGTAAGAACTTCATTCATTCACATCTCTAAACCTGTGATGTTGAGACCTGTTGATAAATTCAGGAATTCACTTTGTCACTGAAAAATTACTGGACATTGTCTTGGACATAATCCCTATTCATTCTTCCAGTCTGTCATGGAACAGAGATAGTAAGATAGCTTAATAATTTCTTTCAGGGCCTTAACATGACTATATGCACAACCCAGTATCTTTCTGAAACTAGAAAAACTGCCATAAAATGTTAAACAACTTCTATGGATGTATTTCTTTAGCAGGATAATCATCTACATCTGATTTGAATTAATACTGATTTTACCTTGAGAATTCAATTATCCAGCTGGTAAACACAGAATGATCTCCTTAGTTATTCCTCAGCTTAAATGTGTAGAGATTCTTTGAAAGGGTCTGTGATTCCTCACAGGTCTGGGAAAACAGAGGAGCTGTTTTGGAAGATCAGAGAGAAGATAACTCCTAATGTATCTACCTGTTATCTCTCAAAGTGTTTCAAAATAGAACTGCATGCATGGGTAATAATTCTTATATGAGTGAAAATGCTGCACAGAGCAACGCAAGGCGGGTGTGTTGATATTGCCTGGTAGCTTGAGCTCCTGCAGGAAATTTTTGGGTTGAGATTTGCTGTGCTATCATTTGCACATATAAGACACTTTCCTAGTTATAAGCACATATAATCATAAATGTTTCAGAAAATGTTTTGAGAATATGACTAAAGTAGATTATGTAGGTGTTTCTTGGATCCTAACAAATTTAATTTATGTACTTATACAATTCAGTGTACTGATTGTCTAAAATTGAAATGAATGGAAGTATAACACCCTGCTGACAGTAAATATGATCAGACTTGTTTCTCTATGGACTATTAAACCATATGACAAAGAACTCTTGCTTTAATGCATTTGAAAGAAAAAAGGTCTGGCTGTAACTTTTAGAGGTCTTCTGAAAGTGTTTTGATAAAAATAGATCAGAGTGGAGACTGAGACAAAAATGTGCTCAGAAATAAGTACCTGTGACCTCATCTTATGTCAGAATATTTTTGTTGTATTGCATTGTTTCCCTGTGTTGGTGAAAACATTATCACAGGCTGATTGCTCAAGGTCATGACCTGAAGACATAAGATATTTTGAGTGAGATTTTTTCAGTGCAGATAAAAAACAGTTTCAAATCTTATCATCCAATTGAATATCCTAAACTTTACACTTTAAAGCACACACATAAAGTGAACAAAGGTTCTTATTTTATTTTGCATCGAAAAATGAAAATAAATTGTAATAAGAATCAGATTATTATCTTCTGCTGTTCTATTTACAGATGTTGTAGCTTAAGGCAAGGATCTCTATCAGCTTTACAGAGGATTACAGCAGTCACTTGTTAGTTCATAAGACACCAGAAACTCAAGTGGTTGCTTATTTTTGACTTGCAACAAGAAAAGGGCCAAGGACCTGCTATTAATATCACTTTATCATTCATGTCACTATTACTAGGCTGCCTTTATCAACATTCTAAGTGCCATTTACCCATGAACTGGTACTTGAACAGCTTGTATAGTGAATCTCTAAAAAATAAATCACTATCAAAGCTTTCATATCCCCAGACATGTGACCATACCATTAGGAATATCTGTTTTCCTGCATGACATTTTTCGATATATTCAGAACTGTCTTATTATTCTCTACCACCAGCATTTGACACCATTTGAAAAACTCCAAAATGAATGTATGAAGCTGTAATGCTAAATTAAATCTTGTTTGACTTTTCATTACCTTCATATTCTCTTTTTTGCTATGACTATCCTCTGGAAATAGTAGAGTATCTGTTCAAGGGTATTTTGCAGAGAGAAAGGCATTTTTTGCACAGAGTACTTTTACATTATGGAATACCCTGCTGGTTTTGGAACAGTAATGTTATGCTAACTTATCTGACATTGTAAAACACTCTTGTGACCACATGAACACTAGTCAAAACCCTAAATATATCTGATAACCTCATTTTTTCAAGCTACGAAAGATTGCAGAGATAAATTGTCACACGTGGTCCCAAGGACAGTCAACAGTAGGTGCCAAAGCAGAGAAGACTGTATAGACACCTTCCAGTACTTCAGGGCCAGAAGAACAGGGTTTTGTAGCTTGCATAAAGTGATCATCTACTTTCTTATGGCAGACTGTCTCTCTCCATTTTCCTTGCCCATTAGCATTTTTAAGGGAACCCATGGGGAAAAGGCTGAGAACTTATTTTTGCAAAGTGCTTTGGTTTATCATCAAATATTTGTGTAATACATTATTTTTTTCATGGGGTCAATTGATCTTGGCTGTATTTTGGTAAATGTGTAGCCTGCTATTTAATTCTGTTTAACCTCACATGTATAGATAAGTATTTTGTATCATTTTATGGCATATCAGGATTCTGAAACTTTAAAGCATAAAACCATCCTGTACTTCTATATGTTTAATGTACATGTGTTATAAATTATTGCCCATCCTCATTCAAACTTTCATGTTATGATGTCTTGGAAATAGCTTAACACTACATGAATGCAGAAGATATATTCTTCATAGTTTCTAACACAAAGAGTTATTTTCTATAAAGTATCCTATCACATTTTTGAACTATTTGTTATCTAGCCAGTACTATTACTCAAGTAAAAAATTCACAATTTAATAAATTTAAAAAAATCTCTCCATACTCTTGTAATTGGTAACACCCAACTGCAATGCAGAGGTATAAATTCTTTTCTAAATAAGTTTGTTTTACCTGTGAAAGTAACACAATTCTTCAAGCCTGGCCATTCAAATCGGATTGTTCACATCCATATTATACATTGAGAAGGGCATATGGGATGGGTATGACAGATTTTCAAGAGAGGAGTTTGCTTTTGTGTTGTAGGAGAATGAAAGTAAAGTCATGACAGATGCTCCAGAAAGGCTCCTGCTTATTCTGAAATATGACAAAACCTTATTAAATCAATTCTTAAAAACGTTGGGTTCATCATGGAACAAACACTCCCTTTCATCTATGATGTCTATAAGGCACATAATAGAATAAACTTATGAACTGATGTCCTCATCATGCTTTTATTTTGATTTTCAAAATTATGATCTCCCTTCATTTAGTCAGTCCTAAAAAATCAGAACGCTTGCTCCCCTCTGAACTGCAGTTTCCAAATCTAAAGCTACTTAAAAGATGAATCCAGTTAGTCTGTAATTAAACATGGGCGAAAATATAAACATCTCTTAAGGGTCCATGTTAGATCAAGAAAATAAAGGAAATTCTGAGTGTGCATAAAGATGAGTGACTGACTTTGAAATAAAGAATTTAAACAGTGTTTGGGTTTTTTTTTTTTTTTTTCCTAACATATAGCTAAGAGTATTGGATTGTATGTTGTAGCTATAGCAAGATTATGGAAATAACATTCATTCAATGCACTCAAAATACATGTAAATGCAGAGTACATTGATGACTAAGGAACAGCAAAACTTATGAATTATTTGCATTTCTTTCATTTCATACATTGAATCATACCAAGATAAGTGAATTTCATTCTTTCTCTTTTAAATATTCCTATTAAATGTGGCATTATGAAAAAAAAAAAGACAAAAAATAAGCAAGTTCTGTTTTACTCAGGATTATGAAACACAAAAAAGATTTGACTCAAAACACAATTTGTATTATATCCAAGCTGCTAACTTTTCTGTAAAGTTCTGTTACATGAGTGTTAATCTGCTGGGATTTGTCAGTTTTGTTTGGTTGGCTAAGGTTTCTTTGCTCTTCACAGCAGTATGTAGCACACCTGAGTTGTTGAATTAACAGTTTGAACTCTATATTGATCAAATTTAAACTGAGATTTTGTCTCTGGGAATGTAAATGAATCAGAACAAATAACAGACTGTATATTTCAAGGACTAAAGCTGTGTATCCCACTACAGGCTTTTACTCAAATTGTAGAATAAGCACAGGCTGTGAGATGTTACTGGTGCACTGAGAGTTAGTCTGGAAGCCAGGATTTCCAGACTCTGTAGATACTCAGTGTCAAAACAGGGACTCCAGAAATCCCAGGAAGGGTGTTTGGCCAAGAGAAAACCTTCCTGCTAACTCTGGAGTAGGAAGAACCTGCAAAATTCCAGACTCTTAAGCTCACTCCAGGAAGACAAGGAGTCCTTGGGATTTAAGAAGGCAAAGGGCCCTTGAGACTCCCAAGTGTGTCAGGGAGCCTTGAATATTGCAAGAGCTCTGTGGTCACCAAGGTAGGAGATTGCTTGTCAAGACTCTCTTGGAGCTTAAGAATCTGATTATCTTCAAGCCCTTTTGACCTGCTTGAGGGAACACAGGGGGAAAAAGAATCTTTCAGGTCCTTCATTTGAGTTTGTTTAACTAACAGACAGAGAGACAGCTTTGAAAGACCCAGGATCACCCAATGGAAGTCCACTACTTGGCCAGTGATACATGATATGACCAGGTCCAGGTAAAAATTTCCTTCTGTTTTAGGCTTTTTTATAGAGATTGCAAATAATATTTTGGTGTTTTTTTTTTTTTTTTGGAACAGNATTTCGTGTCATGACAGTGACAGAAAAGCACGCTAAGAAGAAAATTTTAAACTCTTATGCATTGCATCAAACCAAGATTTTGTTTTGTCCCTCACAATCATCAAGAGCACATTCTTAAAAAAAAAAAGAAATAGGAATCACACTCTAGACTTCCCAGTTCACCCACTTCATTTTGCTAATAATTCTGTGGGCCTTTCATCTTCTGTCAGTAGCCTCTCTTCAAACCTATAGAAGGTACTCCATTTCTCTCAACATACTTCCTGTATTTTGACCCTTTTTTTTTTTTAATTTTAATGTTAGTTTTTTTAAATGGGATGAACAGGAATGCAGGCAACATGGAAGAATATGCATTCCAACTTAGTTCTTATTTGCTCTTTTTTAATATTCCTGAATGGCTAACATTTATTTTGTCTTTTTGGCTTCTGAAAATTCTATATGATATTTTAAAGGGCTACCTGCATAAATATCAGGAGCTCTTTCACATCATAATAAAGCAGAATCTTTTATTGTCTGCCACTGGTTGATTTTTAAAAATTAATTACCTTGTATTAGTACATTTGAGTTAATTTGCCGCTTCCATTTTTTTTTTTGATGCTTCATTCAAATATTATAAGGTCCTTTTGTTATACTTCACATTCAGCCTTGACCCTTCTGCCTGATTTTGTATTCTTAGAGAGCTACATCACATCATTGCCCCAATGATTTTCAGATTTATTTGTAAACATATTTGACAACAGAGAAAAACCAAAAAGGTCTCTCTGACAAGTCCCTGTAGTTGTGAAAACTGACTATTAATTCCCTCATATTTCTTATTACCATGACTGAATCTTCCCTTGTATTTCTGACAGTTTATTTAGAAACTTTTGTTCTGAATGTACTGAAAAGCCAAGAATACTTTATTAACCAAATTGCCTTTTATTTTCTCATTTATTGCTGTCTTGGATAACTCTTGTGGATGTGTCAGACATGGTTTTTCTCTACAAAAGCTGTGTTGATTCTTTGTAACACCAGTATTTATCCTCTTGTTTCTACCATTTGTCCACTGTGGATAATGGTGCTAATCTATAGTTATCCAGATCATTATCCAGCTTTCTTTCACAAGCTGGAATTGCTACAGTCACAATTTATTCTCCTAACACCAACTCCAGTTTGAACTCACCCATAAAGGATAGTTCCAGCTTCTTCACCTCTTTTGTAAGCAAAACCAATAAATGAGATTCATCGTCTTCTTTTTCTGATAAAACTTCAGTGTTCTCACATGTTCCATTTATTGTCTGTATCTGCCTTAAATATCTGATTTGTCAGGTTTTCATTAAACTATGAAGCAATGAAAACTGAATGAACATATTCCCTTTCCCTCGACACCATGTATTTCAGATTTTGAAAGCAGTATGAAATCCAATATTAATCCTATTAAAATTTTCATCTTGTAACCCAGAATGTGAATGTGACTCGTGGTGGCTTATTTTGGGAAATGCAGCATTTCATTAAATGAAATGAGTGATATTATGATTTCATTCAGACCTACTGTGGAAATTAAACCTCTTCTGTAAGACTTTTAAAATTGAAATAATTTATTTTTCAATGGTAAAGACAACTTAGTGATGAATTTAGGTTCACTTTTTAAAATGCATTTCCAAGAGCATTTAAAGGCAGTATACAGATATAATGGGGGAAAAAAAAAAAAAAAGAAAAGAAAAAAACCACATCACTCTATGACTTAGAGTATTCTTGAATTCTTTTAAATCATCTCAGAAATTCACCTGTATATCACCTGTAATATCTCATCCACAAACAGCATAAGGGGTGTAACTTACCTAAAACTAAAATACTTTTCATAGACTACTGAGAAATCACTTAAAGCATCCCACAAAGAAGCTTACAGAGACAGTAGTTCGGCAAACTGTTCCTCTGCAGGTAATTTAGAGGGAAGAACTCTGTGTCAAACCTGCAGTTGATGTTTTGGGATATCTCAGTTTTTGTGCTTTTCTTTTATGATCTCAGAGCCAAATACTAGACTGATCATAATGTAAAAGTGCAAAATCTAGTTCCCTTAGTGGAGAAGTAAGCTGCAACTTATCAGCATCACTACACCCTGAGCAACATAAGCCCAGAGTCTCTTGTTGCTTAAACACACCCAGCTGACCCGTGTCATTTTGTCCATATTTGGTGGATTTGCATCCAGAAAGACTCAGGTGGAGTATTAGCAATAATAGGGTTACTGAAGCATGGAAGAAACTGCCCATTGAGACTTTGTTATCTCCTTCAACAGAGAATTTAAGGACAGGCTAAATAAACATGTATTAGGAATGACAAATATATAGCTCATCTAGCCTTGTGCCAGAGAACTTAGTGACCTCTTAAAGGCTCTTTCATTTTTATTTCCCTATGATTCCATGAAGATTTGAAAATAAATACAATAAAAGCTTTGAGATGCAGTAAAGAAGCAATATAATGTTTTGAATGGATGACACCAATGCTGTCTTCCTGGGACTTTTGCCAGGTAAGTGATTTTGAACACCAGCTTTACTGAATCCCTCAATTTATTTTCATTGAAGACTTCATTCTTAAATCCATATAAAGAAATTAGGCATGTGAACAGAGGGGAAACACATACTGATCTTTAGGAATTGAGCAGTATGCTACAAATATTAATAAATATAAATGCCTCTATGAAGAACGTTTCTATAATATAGATCTTTTCCTATTTGACCTCTCTCAATTTGGACTGATAGGCAGGTCATCTGATTAATAGTATGTACATGCAAATCCCAGAGGGTTTTATGAGTCTTTCAAGCCTTTTAATACTGCCAGCAGAAAAATGGTAGTTTTCTGTGGGCAAATACTCATTTTGGTATAAATTTTAAGGATAAAATCAAGTGATAGTGTTAATTAATGCAATGTAATTTAGATATGACAATGTATATGAAATTAAACATTATTTTGAAAAGTACTTGAAAACATAAATGTAATATACACTTAAAAGTTAGATATGCTATTACTATGAGATTGTTTCACGTCCTGATAATGTCTCTCATTTGTATAACACTATAGATCTTAATTAATTTATCACAATCTATTTTCTTCTAAAAAAGATTTTTTTCACATAAGAGCAAAGCAATAGCACCATCTAGAAGAAGCCTACTTTCAGTTACATGTTAGTCTTTACATATCTAACTTTTTTCTTCCTTCCTTTTTCACTGGCTAGAAGATAGCCCTTCTGTGTTTCACATTTGGTCAAATTTGTAGACTTTTAATACTGTAATTATTTGCATGAAGTATCAAAAATTTAAATTAAATTAATATTCTTCTATGTAAAGAAAGGTCTCTAAAAACATTTCAGATGAAGAATTAATTAGCAGAATTTTATTTCTTTATATTAGATTGAGAAATTATTCAACCATTCTTGCCATTTTTACAAAGTATAAAGACAGAATCAAATACTAGACAGAAAAAAAGCTTACACGGGTGGATAAAGCTTATAAAAGTATAAGAAACTGAGAATGGACTCTAAAATCAAAAATGCTAAAAGATTTGAGATAAGCCTGAACACTTGATACTCCTTCCAGGATTTTTTCTCATATTGTAATACTGGACCAATATTAATGTGCCACATGACCATAGGGCAGATGAAAAAAAAATTGTGTCATGTAATACCATGATAATTCAGATTAAATTTTTGTGCCACAAAAAAACAACAAACAAAAATAAACAAAACAAAAACCCACAAAAAAAACCCCAATACTGACATAAAATTTTTTCTGGAGGCAAAGAACAGTGGCTCAAGTGTCCACAACACCAAAAGATTCTTATGTCCAGCACTGGATTTTCCAGCAAATTTAAATATATAAAACAAAACCCCATAGTCAACCGGTCAACCTCTTGATAATTATTTAGGACCTCTAATTTAAATCTGTAGTCTAAATCAGAAAAAAAGGAAAAACAAAAACCCCAGAATCAGAATTTCAAATATTTCAGATGCAGCTTTTCTGTCCAAATCTTTAAAAGTTTTAGAGAAGGTAAGGTCAAAGCGCTGAACCTTGTAGCTGGGAAGAAAGGCGAGTATTTTTCTGTCATTTCCTTCATGGTGATGACAAAATCTTTCATCAGTTACTTAAATTACATTTTATCAGATGCTCTTGCAGGCTATATATAAAATCTGTGATAAAATTTTAGGTTTTGTTTTGGGTGGGTTTTTTCTGTTTTATTTTGTGGGGGTTTCTTGGTTTTTGTTTTGTTTTGTTTTGGTTTGGTTTTGTTTGGTTTGATTTGGTTTGGTTTGGTTTGGTTTGGTTTGGTTTGGTTTGTTTGTTTTGTTTTGTTTTTAACTAGATGATTAAGTTTGTTCTCTGTGTCTTCCTTACCAAAATTTGAATTAATCTTTTAGTTTCCCTGGGTCCTGGCCATAAAGTAGCAACTGAATTAGAAATTTTATAGAAAGTCAAGTATTGTGGAGAGAGAAGGACAAACATAGGCTGTGTCCTTGTCAATCATCTTGCCCAAGCTGGAATTTTCTCCATGTGTGGTTGTGATGACAGGTATTGCATTACTGCAGTTCAAGTCTGAGGTGAGACAAGCATTACAGACACAAGCAGTGAGGCAGAATTGTGCTGTGCAAACATCTGCACATAGATACCTGAGCTAGCCCCAGGCAATGCTGACACCACCATGTGGTACACACAGCCTCCTGTTGCAGAGGATCAACCCTGATCTCATGGGTGCCTTGTAGCTCAAGCTGCTTCAGGCCTTGGTGATGATGATCCTGATGGAGATTTCTGTCAGGCAGTGAGGGAATAGTTTAGGACCAGTCGTGCTGTGCTCTGTGGCACACTGCAGACACACCTGCAGACTCCAACTGCTCCATGAGGAGAGAGGCCCACCAAAGATGTGAGACTGTAAAGTTGTAGTAAAAACCAAACTGCCTAAAAGTCTTGTTTCACACAATCACAGAGTGATGAGGGTTGGAAGGGACCTCTGAATGTCATCTAATCCCACCGCTAAAGCAGGCTCACCTGCAGCATATTGCACAGGATCACATTCAGGAGGGATTTGAATATCTCCAGAGGAGGAGACCTCACCACCTCTCTGTGCAGGCTGTTCTAGTGCTCTGAACAGTGCTTCTTCACATGTAAAGTGTCTTCCTTGTGTATAATTTAAAGTCTGCACAAGATGGAAGTTGTAAATTTGCAAAGCATAGAAAGCACTTCACAGCTTCAAAAGAGAACCTCACATGCTCTGTGTTTTGGACCTCACATCTTCTGTGGGTTTAGAGATGGCAATAGTCACAGCTGCACAGCTGAGATCTGGCATCCTACACAGGGCTGTTATGGTGTAACTGTTGATATTCCTACTCAGCACAGACTGGAAGAGAATCAATAAGAAAAATGGCACAACAAAACCAATAAATATAGCATATAATCTTTTATCTTTTCTGAGTCAGCTTATAAGGAGCAGGAACAGGAGATATGCCTTTCATGTATTTCAACTCGCATTTAAAATGTATTAAATGTAAGTGATTTAGACTTTTTTATTTCATGTTCTAAGTACAAAGAATCAGGATATTAGTATTTAGTGTTCTTTTAATTAAAATAGCAGTTTACTCTAAGCCCTGGAATTAATTACTTTTTGAACTGCTTCTCTGCTCTGCTAATAATGTTTGACAGTTTTAAAATAGAATAGCTAAACTTGAGGCTATTCAGTTTAGTAGGCTGATGCAGAATATACTGAGAAAGATGAACTGTAATTTAAAAAGCTGTCATGTATAAGAGCATACTATTTGTTTAATGATGAAGACCTCTGTCAAAATTTGCATATGCACACTGTGAATGAAAGGCCATTCAGAAGATTGAAATGGAAATTAATTTTAACATTATTGACTTAATGATACTAAATTTTGTCCTAGCTATGACTTTAAAAAGAGATTATTATTTTTACATGAGATCAGGCCTTGGAAAGAAATAGTTAACTTTTTACTAGAAATGCATGTTTAAAATGCTGGGTTAAACATATTTTTCTTAATTATGATGAAGTGTTACAGGACTTAAATGACAGGACATGCATTTTAAACTAGAAGAAGAAAAGTTTTAACCTGAAACAACTTATTAATGTAAATAATAGTCAAAGAAGGACTCTGTATTTTTAGTTACCTTCTTGGAAAAATTGCAAGTTTAATGCATATTGCCCCAAAGCATAATGCAATTCCTTATTTAGAATATTTTTATGCCAGTTCCCTGAAAGCAAAACCCGATGCAAACAGATCCCTAGGTCTTTTAGTGTTTGTAATTAATCATTTTTACCTGAGAAAAGTCTTCAGTGTTATCCATTAATAACCAAGTATCTCCATTAGGACTGTGCCTACTTGCCTTGTATATGTACTCTTTCCATCTTCTGCCAAGCTTCCCCTTTGTCCCCATCTCAAGATTAAGAAAAGGACAATACAATGAATGTCTAAATTATGTGTTAGTCTAGAAGCTAGTCTTTTAAAATAAGACTTCACTTGGACTGACAAATGTGTATCCAGCATCTTCAGTGAAATTTTGTTGATCTACAACCGTCGATCAAGCCAGGCTTTTCCCTCTAATTCAGTGTTCCCAAATAACTCTTCCCTTTCTGCCTTCATCTCAGTCTAGTTTTCAGTCCATAATTTGTTTACTTGGAGCTTTGCTGCATGCACTACGTGTATAACTCATGTGCTAGATATAGCAAAGATGTTGACTTGGAAGTTAGAAAATTGCATGCAGCTTTCAAATTCCTTTTCCACTAGAGATTACAAATAAATGGGTTTTTTTGAACCAGGTCTACAGTAATTAGTAATTTCATAGTGTCTTGCGATAACTAATTTAACTCTGAAATATATGATTTGCCACCATCTCTGCTACTCTCTGGCAAGGATGAAATGTATGGCAAGACAGCAAGATTCATGGACTTCTTTCAATGGCACAATATTATAAATATTCCACTTAAATAATAAATATGACTCACCCTGTCTCCCTAGTTTGAAAAAGTGTATTTGTCTTAAATGGTAAATTGAGCCCTTTTAATTACAGCATTCCACTGGAAATAAGAATTAGTTGAACTTTCCAATTAACCCTTTTAAGATTCCTCACTACTATGTAGGAGAAATGGTGCTGCTTTTTCCTATTAAGGGGGCAATTTCTTTTGCCAGTACTAAAAAGAATATTTCAGGAAAGCATCCAAATAACTATATAGCTGAATTATACTTTCTCTTAAGTACTCTTCTTCATTCTTAACAGTGAAGAACAGGTTCATACAGTCCCTATATATGTCACATTATTTCTAAATACAGTTTTCAGATGGGACCCCCATTGAGTATTTGGGTTTATTTACCTTAAATAGAGTTACAGGAAAAAGAGTACAGAAAAAGCTGCAATGGAATGGCTCAGAGGTAAGTTCAGATGTATCAGCTAATAATAAACTAGTAATTTTTGGATCATTTTTTATCATGTAGTAATCATAGTAGTTTTGTAAGGAACTAGTTATCTATTTTAAAACTAATTTTAACTTCTGCCATTTCAGGTTTTAATTTTAAATTATGCAGATTCCCATGGTTTATTTTCCACTGTTGTCTTCAAATTCTTAACCTGTGATAAACAATTCCGAATACAATCTTGGGAAGATTTACTATGAGTTTCATGTGCTCTTACAGTTGTTTCTTTGAAAACTGATTATTTATTATTTTTTCTTGTTCTTTTGTTTATATTTTTGGGGTTTTATTTGATGTTAGTTATTTTAGCCAGAGAGTAGTAATCAAAAAATTCTTATTAGATGACTTGGAAAAGAGAAAAATTTTTTTAATCTTCCCGTTCAGCTTTCTTCCAGACTTTGCCAATAACAGGTAGGGAATTTCTTGAGCTTTTTCAGATAGCAACATATCTGTGTTTAATTCATAAACCAAATCATCAACATGTGAATGAAAAGAACCAAAACAACTAACCAAACAAAACCAAATACCCCCTGCTTTCTGAATTGTCCCTGTTCTTGAAATGGTAGAATTAAAGGTTCTTGAAAGCCTTAATTTAAGTGATAAATTTTTCTCTGTCTTAAGTGTGGAATCTGAGCTAATGCCATTTGCTTCAGATGGGATAGCAGAACTTTAGTATTCTTCAAACTTTTTTTGGTAGCAAACCCCTATTAGTAATAGATTTTTAAGTATGCAGCCCAATATATGTTTATTTATTTATTTATAAAATACATACACAGACTACTGTACTAATCCATTGTATTTATAAACCACATACAAAAATAGAAATTAAGAAGGATGAGATAAGGATGAACTAACAAACTTTTTTTAAAAAAATTGCGATTTTTTGTTTTATTACTGGTGTAAAAAAATTATCTTTCTGCACCCCAACAGGTTGTTTTATACTCTCTACTAGTCCACAATTTCCCCCCATTTTGGAGACTACTGTTCCAAATAAAGAAAAAAAAAAAACAACTGAGTACAGTAGGCAACCTTGCCAATTGCTGTATCACCCCAAAAAATTACTTTTTAATTCATTCCATTTCAGAGTGACACTAATCAAACAGGATAAAAGAAAAAAAAGAGAAAAAGAAATAAAAGTATCCTGTAGAGGAAAAATCTTTTATCCATTGAAATTGTGTGGTGCCATGTTAATCCAAGTTGCACTTATTAAATACAAGACTAATTATGAAAAACTGCAGTTGAAAGGTGTCAGATTTTTCTTCATTCCTTGTTTAAACTGCTTTCTTCTCATATTTAAGGGTTATCCCCCAGACTGGTTTGCAGAACGCAAATACACTTCAATTTTCAAGAAAACTGTTAGAGAAGATATGTTCTAAATATGTCATGTTCAGGAACACATTTGCTGGAAGAGTGCAGACCCAAAGTCCTTCTGCACTTAGAAAAGACAGTCTGTGAATGACCAGAAAATGGATAAGAGGAAAGATGTTATTTCAAGGGACTAAAAGGTTCCATTATTCTGATATCACACAGGAAGGTATATGTTATGCTTCCCTGTAAGTGTTTCATCACAAAAGAATTGAATGTATTTTAGGGTTTTTTGTGTTTCAGCTACAAGCACTGTTGAAAGAAATACTGAATAAGTCCATTTTAATATGCAATTCAGAGCAAAAGGAGCCTATCTGGAAGGTGAAATGGTTGGTACTGAATTCTCCATGCCTTCTCTGTACCTGTATTTATTTAGCACTTCTTTTACTCTGCTCCTGTGGGGCTGCATGCCCTTTAGAAGTTAGAAAACAGACTGCTCTAGGAACACATCTCTCAGCTTAGTTTCATCTATAAGAAAAACAGCTCACACACTCAGTCTGCTCCAATTTGCAATCCAAAATGCGGTAAGTGAGGGCAATTGGAAGATTCATTTTAGAGCATTACTTTTTATCTGAACTAAACCATGAATGTAGATGTGCTGATCAGCTTGATGATTCATTTCAGTGTTTCCAAATGTCACACTGTGTATAAGTGTTAATACTGAGTCTGTAGTTTGGATTTGCTACATTCTAGCAAAAAAAAAAAAAAAAAATCATTCACAAAGAAATTGTGGCAAAAAGTGCATCTGTGATTACACATGACAGCACAAAATCCAAAATGTTTTTAAAGAAGGCATAAAGAAGAGAAATACCACTCTCGTATTTCTTCCTTCCCACCCACAGAAGCATAGATTGCTTTCCATAAATAAGGAAGCCAGTGCCTTCTCCATTTCATAACTGTTCTCTTTCTTCCAGTTCAAGGAATGTTTTGTTGAAAATGTGGGAGAAACTCATAGCTATTTTGAATCCTTTCAGTCTTTTATCCACACAAAGAGGAATTAATTCACTTAGTTTTTATGGGCTATAGTTAGAACAGATGTCAATGGCAGAGCTGGGATAGGACAAGACCACCCAAAGTAGCCAAGAAAGGATTGCCAAATGCTGGACAAGTTTTGTTTTCACAAGAAAGAATTTAATTGAGAAAGGTATGGAGTAATTTACCTAAGGTTCCTTCATGCTGGGGAATTTTTAACTGCGAATAATTTACCATTTTAACAGAGACTGAATAATCTCCTCTGGTTCAAGGAGAAAATAATAGAGATATATTATCTTCTTACACACTACAACTGAAATCAAGTCAAGTCAGTCCTGAATATTAAGGAGTTTCTTTTGCTCACCAAAACTGTTCCCCCACTTTATGACCCATTGTCACCCACTGTTTACATACTCAAAGCATCACAGAGTGTTTGAGGTGGGAAGGGACTTCTGGAAATTGTCTTGTCCAACCCTCTGCCTAGACAGGGCAACTTACACCCAGTTGCCCAGGACTTCTGCTTTTGACATACAAACATATAGGCTAACCACAGAATAGGGGAAAAGCAAAGCAGAATTTTTATTTTCTTATCATTGAAACACCAGCATAACACAATTCAGAGACAAAAGCTTTTTTTGTATCTGTTGAAGAAAACTGTCCAATGCTTCACGTAGATCTCAATAGGAGATTGTACACTACTGTTTTGGACAAAACTGTTAGATATTTTCATGCTTATTTGTCTTTTTTCATCTTGTAATCTCAATTTGAAAATGTTTCACAGTGCTTAAACTGGTCTATAAATGAGTGATCTCCTTTCTGCCATACCAACCATCCTCAGGCTGATCAGTGTCTTTGGTTGGCCTAAAGATGTTAGACAACAGGAAGGAAGTACTTCATGTCTTGCTGAATAAAATATTCTGGGTTGAAAAAAATTGCTCTAAAAATCAATAGAAAAATTCAGCTGTGAATGTGGAAGAGAGAGGCCGACAAAATGTGCTATATAAAAGATTGCCATGTAATGGATGGTTTAAAACTACAGAGTAGTATTGTATGTACTGAATCGAGGAACATAATTGTGTTGAGTTTTCCTGCATTTAAAAAAAAAAAATCCAGCTGACGACCAATATAGAACTAATAAAAGTATATTTCTAGTCTAAAAGTGTCGTTGTCATTCCAGATGATAAACTAAGCCAATGTCATTACTCTAAGAAAAATGCAAAACCTAAAAAAAACTGTAAACTCATTTAAAAATCAATAGGAGTCTTATCAACTAAATCCAAAGACTTCCTAACACTACTAAGATGACATTTGACATAATTGTTTATGGTTATTAGGCTTTCCCATTTTTAAAAAACATTTCATGTTTTATTAAATGTCAATCCTTTTCTTCCTTTTTTAATTTACTGACTAGTAGAAATGTAGGGTTCTGGCAATTGGCTAATTAGGGATATAAAAATACACACTAAGTTTATAAAAATTTAGCTATAGAATTCCGGGGTAATGGAAAATGTGCACACCTAAGAGCATGAACTACCACTTTACTAGAAAGACCATTTACCAAAACTCACATAAAGAGATTTTTCAACAAAAGGAGACATAAAGCCAAAAATATATTGTGGTGAATATTTCAGTAGTTGTATGAAGTTCAAAATTTCAAACTCTCCACAGAAGTGATATCTATTGAGGCAGAAAGCAATTTTGAACAGTCTCTAAATTGCAAACCCTGGGTACTTGCTTACAAACACTTTTGCATAAGCTTTTAGCATCCAATGATGTAGATCCTTAGATATCTCCTTAAGGTCTCATTGCTAATGAGAACACTCAGTGGCCATTGTGGTCATGCCTCATTTATTTTGTGGATGTCTCCTTCCATAATGATGGTTACTGACTACATTTTGGCATAAACACACTTGGTATGTACCATTTTCTTTTTCTCAATACTATTGCAATGGTGTCCTTAAAATTATGAGTGACAATAAAAGATCTAGGAATTTTAAAACTGAAAACATCCTATTTCAGAAAAAGAAAAATGTGAAGCTCACTGTTATATGATGTGACACAGCACATTTCCCAGAACAGCAAAATCAGCTGTTTTGTGCCTACTTG
>VZRH01004766.1:1553316-1564129 GCA_013397555.1 Urocynchramus pylzowi | reverse complement strand
CGAGCTCCGCCGCCGCGCACGGGCTCCTGCCCTCCGCCGCCTCCACACCTGGCGTAACGGGATGCCCAGGCTCCCTCGGCGAGGGGGCCAACTCCCCCCACGCACACACCGCATCCTCTCCCCCACCACGCTGCGGTGCCCCGGAGGGGAGCCGGTGTCTGCCAGCGCCGTGGGGCGGGCGGCGGGGCACGCTCCCGGGGCTGGAGGCTTCCACCTGGGCGCGACGCGTCTGGTGGCGTTCGCCGCGCCGGGAGAGAGCCGAGGGGAGCTGCCCCCNCGGGGGCGGCCACACCGGGCACGGATCCCGGGGAGCTGCGGGGCGGGGGCGGCGCTTTCGGCTGAAATCCACCAGGATTAGCAAGGAGGCACCGAAATATATCACCTACTCTTCCAAGACCTTAGGGGCCTCAAGATGCGAGGTGGGACTCCCTCTCCCGCCTCTGTGTTGCAGAGGGTCCGCTGTTCTGAAGGGGCTTGACTGGCCCCAGTTCCTCCCAGCACTTCTCTGCGCACCCACACCTGTACAATAGCGCTATGACCAGGTATTGCTTGTCCTACAACTCTTCGCCAGGCTAAGCCACGTCTGTGCCAAATCACAGCCTCCTAAAAGCCTGGCCAAGAGATAAATCACTTAATGTACAGCTTGTAATGAAAAAAAATACACAGATCCAAAAAAGATGGAAAGATGCGTAATCAGAGTGGCACTAGAAAGCACGATTATAATTACACCCGTGATTAGGAGGGAAAGGGGGAGGAGGAAGACAGTGAGAATGCAACAAGAAATTTTGTCGAAACTTCTTTAAAATAATTCCCAAACCGAGTTAATGACAATATCGTTGCTATGCTGCCAATACTTCCCAAGTGACAGTTTACAATGAGTGAAGATTCCATAGTTGGTCTCTTTGGGGTCTTGTTTTTTTTCCCCTCTCACTGAAAAGCACTGTTATTTTTCTGTGGCTTGAGAAAGAAAAAGGCGTGAGACATTCAAACCTGAAATTGGGTATCACGGGTGCGTTTGTGCAGAGGGATCATAGAATAAAATTATCTGCCTTGTCTACTTAAATAATATGTATTTGTGTTGGCTTTTCCCAAGAAGACCACAATTTTAATTACTTTCTGGCAACTTGCTGCTGTTAATAACACTAAAACAAGAGCCTTTTTCTTTTTTTTTTTTTTTTTTTTTTTAACGTGGGAAAGGTTTTTCTTTTTTTTNNAGCCTTTTTTTTTTTTTTTTTTTTTTTTTTTTTAACATGGGAGAAGTGTTTCACTTTATCTATCCAAATGTTAGATATTATACATCTAGAATAAAACCAAAATCCCCAAGCACTTAGTTTCTTAGTCTCTGCTTGTCTATTAGACTTTATTATCAAGATTATTTTGACTGCTTATTAGTAGCAAATACTGATATAATGACATTTAAGTAAAGCTCTATGCTTTAGGAAAACATCTCTGTGGTTTGGAAACCTCTTTTCTAGCAGTTAACAGCTGGAACTGAAAAGACCTGTGGGGCTTTTGTCATCTTGGTAATAATATATCTGTGACTTGGACCAACTCTCTTTAATCCTCTGAACTTCTCACTTTTTTTTCTGTGTAGAAAAGGAGGGGAGACCTAATAGATAAAGATGCATGAAATGAATGTGTAAGAATCAGATATGCATTGTTATTAATTGCCTGAAAGAAATGCTTCTCACATGGAGTTTGTTCAGTTATCGTGTGTCCTATTCTAGCTTCCACAAATTTATGGGCAGAAGGAACACCGGTAGCTGATTCCATATTTGAACACCAATCCACTTTACACTATTGAGAAATTAGGTGTAGGCTGGTAAAGATTACAGGCATAGATGCATTATGATCACTGCATGAAACACAGCTAAAGTAAATGAGCAACTCAGTAAAGGGGTGATTCCTGCCTTGCCTTCGGATTTTGACAGAGCTGGCAGGCAGAGTCCCAGTGAGCATGTATTTCCAGAATTCATCCCTGAGGAGAGTAAGGGCATGAATGGCTAGGTAGCATTCAGATCCAAGCAGAAGGTGTGGTGTTCTCATTGAATGCCCATGACACACAAGAGTTTTAACTACCAGTGCTGCCAACATCCATCTCTAGGGGCTGTGAGCCTGACCAAGAAATAGTGAATTTACTGCCAAGCCTTCATTTTCCCAGAATTTCAATCTTACCCTGCTTCATAGGGCAGCCATCATCCACGCCTCAAACCCTCTGCCACATGGGAAAGGTCAAAGACATAGAAATAGGGATCTTAATGCCATCAGAATACTGGAAATATGGAGACTGGCTTCTTTTGCGGTGAAAATTACACATAAAATGCGATAAAAAGGGTGAAAATGTTGAAAGCACCATCTTGGAAAGGATCATAGTTACTAGCCCATTGGCAGCTTTTGGTGTCTCTTAGGGAAAATAAGAAGAAAGTATGCCATTCAATTACTTTTATTAATTGATCAGTTCCTCATCACAGTCATCAACAAAATGGTAGCTGACTGATCCAAAATGCTCTGAGTAAGCAAGCAACTTCATTTCCACCTTAAGGTCAGTGCAGCCTGGGCACTGGGTTTGGGCCTAATGCCAAACTAGCCGGGCAAAGCCCTAAGCACTCCAAGAACTGATGGATCTGTTCTCTTCTGCACTTGCTATTCCACTTTCTCTGATAGCCAAAGAAGGTATGAATGATGACAAGAAAATCAGTGTATGATTTCTTCATCATACTTCATCATTATTTCTTCATCACTAGCTAGCTAGTCACTTTGATCTTCCAAATTAGTCTCATTATGGCTCTACTAAGGGTTTGCCTCTTAGGCTTTTGTAGTCAAACTGTTATATTTGGAAATTCCCAGAAACCCAGTCATTATCTCCAGGTCAAAGTCCATTTCAGAAAGGTTGCATTTGTTTCCAAGAGGCATGGTTGTCCTATCACAGTTGGAGACAGCAGCTACCTGTTTGTAAAGTGGGCTGCAGATTCACTGCAGCAAAAAAGCAACACCCTCTCGACAAGTCAAACTGGATTAATGAGATTGTTAAGCACACACAATAATTTACTTCACTAGAGATTTGCAAATGCTTTGATGGATGTGACAAACCCAACCTCTCACTTCTTTCCTACTCCCAGTACTCATTTTCAAATTTTATTATGCCATAGTGAGAGACATTAGTACATACAGTGGCGCTGAAATTTAGTCTCCCTCTGTTAAAAGCAGCCACTTTTTATTAATGACATGAGCTATTATTATATAAATAGGTATTGTTAAAAATGTTTTTCTCTAATATTAAAGAAAAAGGAAAAAAAAAGGATGAAAACATCAGTGCCTGTGGATTTTGTTTTAAACCCAAAAGATTTCCTCTTTATTTGCATACATTTGCAAAGATAAGTACTTACAAGAACAGGCCAAGAAGAAACTTGCTTATATAATATGTGCAATTAAAAGGGGCAAGTAAACATGAAACTTTTTCTTTACAGCAATGCCATTTCATTTGTATTCTTGTGAGATATATGAGTACAAGTAATTTGATTGCAGAAACTATCACTCTGTGATATTTAATGCATATCTCTCTTTCAGTTGTAGCAAGTCTAATCATCCTACATTTGTCTGGGGCAACCAAAAAAGGAACAGGTACGTAAACGTCAAACATTTTTGTCAGACAATTTATTAGAACCAAAATATGGATTTGAGTTTTTAGTTTAGTTTTTGAAATTTTTAGTAGCTCATTTACTTCCAGTGTCTGCCCTTTGTCCATTTTTTGGAGTATTCACTTGCCTGTATGCACACAAAAAATCCAGGGATGCTCATCAGGCTCAGCCTGACTCTAGCTAAAGACTATAAAATTCTCCCACTTTCAAATTGGGAAGTCCAATTCGGGCACTCAGCTACCCACACTTAAAACCTTTTCTCTTGTTGAAGTATAATTGAAAACCTGAAATTTGGTATCATAGGTGCATTTGTGCAGGGGGAGTAGAGAAAGAGATTCTTGAAAGCCTTGGATGCTCAGTGTGAGGAGAGCCTAGCAGGGAATGCTGCTAAGCACAGTGCGTGTTTGAACCTGTGTCTGAATGCACAGTCCCTGCAGGCTGGAATTCATTGCTGCAAATTAGGCTCCGTCCTACTCTGCCTGGATATGGACCAGGATGAAAAAGAAGTGCTTGCAGAGTATAAGTCAGATCTCAGATGGTTAATATAAACCTTGGAAAGTGCTTGTTTTCATTGATCCTAAGAGGGAGCCTCAAACACCTTTACTCTGTGCACCGGGGGCTTAAGTTATATGGGACAGGCCTTTGATTATTAAATACCTCATTCAGAGCAGCACCAGTCTAGAACCTACTATCCTTCCTTTTAATAGCAGCCTAGATATATTTCCTTCTGAAGAATCCATCTCATTTTAGCCTACTTGTCAAAGCAAGATGCTTAGGAAGGGATCCCTGATCTTTTTCAGCTTGAGATGGCCCAAACCTTTGACTCCAGTCTCTCTGCTAAAGAGCAGAAAGAAATGCAGGAGATTCAGGGCTAGGAAGAAAGCAGACAAGAAGGTCTGACTCTGCTCTCTGAGGAGTCATTTAGGAGAAGGAAATTTCTGGGCTGTGATTCCTGGCCTCAGAGCTATTTATTAATTTTACAGCAAACAGTGAGATAAAAATAATCTATGAACCCGATTCCAGGAATTCCCCTGTCTAGCCCTGCCCAGTGAATATAGACTAAATATGCTGCAGATTTAAAACAACTTCTATATATGATTATAATTCTCCAGGTTATTTCCTTGATTTTGTGACTGATATATTCCTGTATTATGGCATGAAGCTTGCTGATAGAGCACATGCTTGAGCTTTTTGAGATGTAAGAGTGGAAAATTCATGCCTTCCAATTCTCAAGCATGTGCTTTCCTTAGAAGGTTATTATTTTAAAAGCAATGCAAATTTATTTTTCCTTAGACATTCAAACCTCTTCTCTGCTTTGAAAAACATATTTTGAGTAAGAATTATATGTTTGTATCCCTAAAAAACAGCCTTCTTTCCCCTAGATCAATTATCATACTCAGTCTCAACAGATAAAAGTTTGAGGCCACTGACAGAAAAGGGGCTATAGTATTTATTCTGTTAGAGAGTTCTAAGTGATAAGTGGACATAATAATTTTTGGGCTAATTATATAATGCTTAATGTCATCATTTCACAGAAAAGCAAACTGTTTCCGAAGGACAGAGACCAGTGCAGTGTGGAACTTGGACAAAATATGCAGAAGGAGGCATCTTCACTTCTCCAAATTACCCCAACAAGTATCCTCCGGACAGAGAGTGTGTCTACATTATAGAAGGTGACAAAAGAAGAATCTATATTTTACCATCAACTGTATAAAAAAGAATAGGTTTTATTATATGTGAAGAGTAGGTAAAGTTATGGTAATAAATCTTTTCAAGACAAAAGGTTTAGAAAACCTCTTGATTCCTTTTTTGATATAACTCACAAATTAGTTAAGGTGGTAAATATGTAAGACTCAGTAATAACCAGTACAATTTGTTTCAGGATATTTAGAAAATGAATAGAACCTAAAGTGCTGTAATGTGACAGAAGAATAGATATTTTAAAATGAGTAGTAAGAGTGAACTTGGGAAACAAAAATGCTTTTGACTTTCATGCAGACATTTTAAACTTACTGTAACAGAACCAGGGATGATAAGCTCATCTAGGCAAAGTACAGTAAAAGAAGTCATACAGAAAATATCCATTTAGTGTTAAAATTATTTTCCATCCAGTTGTCCATAAGAAATGAAAACGAAATAAACTCAACCTACAAAATGAAACTAGAAGAGAATAAACGTTATCACAAAGCATCTCTAAAACTTGGTTTTTAAAGAGTATACAAGTACAGGCACAGAAGTGATGTAGGAAAGGCTAAAGGTGTAATACAAACGGTGTGGTTTCTTTTCATTAGTACAATGGATGTTGGAGAGATTGTTGTAATAATGAATCTGTGGAAAGTAGTAGGGATTAGATCCTTTCAAAGCTCAGAAAATATGAATCAGGTACTGTATAGTGAGTCCCTGGACTTACTATGAAAAAACTTCTTTCATGAGTTGTGAATACATGTAGAATAAAACAGTGATGGTCTTCTATCCATGTTTCTTTTAGAGAATTATTAATTAATTAATGATGGGGTGAGGAACTATAGAAATAATTATTTTACAAAAGATGCAGGTAGTAGAAAACATATTTCCAAAGATATATAGCTGATTTAAATTGAATGAACTGTTCTAGACACACACACTATGTACTTTTAGAAAGTCAAAAGTCACAGGAAAATGACTGAATTTCACTTTGGTGCAGGATAACTTGACTGAAGTAAGTCAGAAGAGGTGATTATAAATAATAATAAACAAAATTAAAAGAAGAGGTGATTACAAATAATAATAATAATAATAAAATTTTACCTTAAGAGTTTGTTAGTGGCCTAACAAACTCTTAAGGTAAAATTTCAGCTAGTCTGTATATGTTTAGACATGTATGTCAGACATATGGGAAATATTTAAATTCCAGCATAATTTAGTAATTGGTTTAAAATAATAATTTTTAAAAAGAATATAAATGTATAGGTTCAAAATGTACAACTTAGCATCATATGTTTTCCAGTTACACTTATGTTTCTAGATCTGGGTCTTTTTGCATATATTGATCAAATTATCTAACACTCCTGTGAAACTGGGAAGAAGCAAGCCTGTTTTATCTTCAAAGATCTGAAACACAGGATGTTTTGTCATTAAAGTGAAGTGGTGTAGAAAATAACCCATCATTTTTGTAAAATTTAGTCCCACATCTCAGGTTATGAGATGTTCTTCCTCCCAGTAAGAAGGTGCTTGAAAGTCCAATACTGCAAAGACTTTTGTCTTTATTATAGTAATTAAGTACTTACAAAAATATAGTTAGTATGCTGAAGAATTGCAAAATACACTGTTGAAATAATGTGATTTAAAATATCTAAAATGGAAATGCCAAAGAACAATTTAAGAAGGAAAGACTTAATCAACCAACCTCTATGACAAAGATGAAATTCCACATTGACAAGTTTAGAACAATGTATAAGGAAAAGAATAAACTCAACAGACATCTTGTTATAATTTATTGGAAAATTCAATCTTGCAAAATCCAATTGAACACAATTTTTTTATGGCACGAGCATTTTCTTCTTCCCATCCAGCCTAATAACTGTTTGGATTGCAGCTGGTCATTTTAAAACCCACAATGAACCATAGGCATTGCACAACATTTTCAGCTCTGATCTCCCCATGTCTATTTCTGTCTTCTAAAAAAATCATAAATAGTCATGTCTGTCTGGAAAATGTCACAAAAATAAGCAGAGATATAGGAAGATATCTGAGCAATAATATTTTAAAATGTGGTGGATTAAAAAAAAAAGGCAAAAGAACTACTGAAAGTCAATAAAAACTTTTTGCAGTTAGAATAAATTATTTGTCTATATTTATTCTTTTTGCAACATATAAAATGACACAAAATGATAAAGAAGTCTACAAAGCATCAACTTTTCCCCACATCTTTTGTATTCTGTGAAACTCACTGTCACGAGACACTGATATTCAATTATTTTTAAAAAATAATACTGATAGCAATATCTTTGATATCAGATAACAATCTACAGAAATTGTGGATAATCCTGACTAATGGAAGAAATGAATATTTTAGAGTAAGACAGAAACTTCTCTTTTTAAATTTTATTTCTATATTTAGTATTGAAATTTCAACAAGCTTGAACAGCTTCTCAATCTTGTTGAATGCCAAGCACTGAACTAGAGGGACTGTTGGTGTGGTCTATAACATCATCCCCCATCACTATCTCCCTGTTGTATGGCTCAGGGAGCCAGTTCAGCCTACCAGGACTATAGATAACATACTGAAAGCTGTGTGATGTGGGCATAAATACATATATGAATCACTAGGTTCTTTCATGGCTGCTTGCATTCATTCCTGCATTTATTTGCTGTCAAACATAGTCTTAGTGCAAATTCAAACTCAATTCCTAGTGACTTTAGTGGTCTTTATTGAGGACTCCAGCTTGTAGTGTAAAAACATTCAACTTGCAAATGGTTGAATTTCATCACAATTTTTTTTTCCTCCCAGTTGTAGCTCAACTTATGTATGCAATCTTTTTATCATGTCAAAATTATTTTGGTGACATGAAGGAGGTGGCAAAAGTTGCCATGATCATAGACTGTGAATTTCTGAAAGAAAAGGAGATTCCTGACTGCAGAGGCTTCTATCCTAGCAGTCAGACATAAGCAAATCAAACAGTTGGAAGTTCTTAGATTATTCTGCTTTTTCGCTCTTTTTTTTTTTATTTTTTTTTAATTCTGATTTAGTAGTAATGATAATGAACTCTTGGGACAACTAGGAATTTTAAAGTCCAGGTTGAATGCCTTTCTAAAAGAAATCCTTTAAGTCATCTAGAAATCATGGCCTCTGTACAAAAAATTTTATGCTACAGAGAAGGGTCACAAGTGAGGCTTGGAGGAGTGGGATGCAAGTCCCCAAGGAGCTTCTGATGAATCCAATCTGCCTTTCAAAATGCAATGAGAATTTTTTCTTTTTGTTTAGATTTTTTTCTTTTTTTTTCCCTTTCAATCTTAGTTGGCATATAGAAAACATAGAAAATGAGCTGAGAAAAATTGGCCAAATTTCACCCTTATTTTGCATATTCATGATTCTAACCTGACAAAATTCACAGCTGCCCAGAACAATCACAGCAGTGACAGCAATAGCCTTTGCCAGACTGCAGAACATTTGGCATGTGTGCTATAAAAGGAAATTTGCACAGGAGATTTTGTAGGAGCAAAGGCTTTTATTTGTATTAAAATATTTGAGGAGTGGGATAGTCATACTATACACACTATAACTTGTGAATTGGTTTAACAATCCTATATGTGAAAAAGCTGTAAAATTGTAACCACTTTTCTGTTTTTAATAATTAAGTGCTTATTTATAAATACAGGTACGGAATAGAATTGCTTTATGAAGATATAAAATATATCTTTCACTTTACAAGTTTGTGAACATATAGAGTTATCAATCTTGAACATCTCATGTTCTCACAAAAGACGATTAAACTCTTTCATGATATTTCGCAAATGTTAGAAAATTGTCATGTTATCACCAAATGAAAAACCTCTGCTCAAAGTCCTTTTGTATTTCACAGTGATTTTTGTGTTGAAAAAATTTTCACCAAAACAATGAAAGAACCCTATTTTCAAATGAAGATAAATGTGGTTTCCTTATCAATAATAGCAGGATAACCAGAAGGAATGAGGATTATTGAAACTATTAGTAGGGTAACAGCTCATAGAGATGACAGTAGGTGTTGAGTTGTTTCTCATTTCCATGCAGTGTGGCAAATTGAAACAGATTTTTTCACTTAACTTCAGCTGTCACTACACAGACTTAGAGGCTGATCAGAATTAAAACCTTAATTGTGTAGTTTTGCTGCAACTGTTCTACAGCAAGCTGGAACCCAATGACTCTTTTTTTTTTTTTTTACACTGGATGTAAAATCTTGAGACAGCATTTGTGTAAGATAATTAGATGAAAAATATGACAAGACATACAAGCATTAAGTAGGCCTTTCCATGGTTCTAAACACTTTTTGAAGAAAGATAATTGGAAGCTAAATATGGAAGTTGTGGCATTTGAAATCAAGTCATTTTATGAGACAATATATTATTCAATATATTTCATTTGAAGTGGACAGCAACTTTTCCTGACATCATAGCCACAGAATAAGTTCTGAAGATGTGAATGGGTTTTGCCTGTGAATTAAGATACCAGAAATAACCAGTCCATTCCTCCTTTTCTAATTAGATGACCAGATGCCAATCCAGTCTGGAAGATTTGCGTATTCTGTATTTTTTTTTGTTTTATTTTTCTGTAGGTACACACACACACACACACACACTATTATTAGTGACTATTCTGGACTTGTTCCCAGTTTATTTCTGTAAATTTTACTGTGACCTCGTTTACACACACTTTGTTGCAAAAGGTGTGGCACAAGATGTGTGTTTAAACAATAGCTGTTTGTTCTACCTTGTGTTTAGCAAAGAAACCCCTTATTAAAGCCAGAGCATAAGTGTGAAATTATACCATTTTTGCTAAAAGGAGCTTAGAGTTAAGAATTTGAATTATGTTTCTTCATCCCTTATGGTCATATCTAGGCAGTTGTGATTAATTTTGTGTCTTACGTAAATTATTGCAAACAAAACGTTTAACCATTAACTAAACATGAAGCACAAGAAGAAAAACATTTAAAAGTATCTGATGAAAAGGTTATGGATGTGTGTGTTTCACCCTGGAATTACACATTGTTACTGAAATATGAAGTGTTCCTAGTGGCATGGCCAAAATGATGCCAGAACATGACTTTACATTTAAGGAGTGTGAACGGGCAGTGGTCCAGCCCTCAAACTCAATCCCCAGCCTTGTTTTATCCCCAGTGGACAAGTGCTGCTAATGAATATTCAATGCTCCATTCTTAAAGTGAGGTAGCTGCTACTCATGGGACCTTCAGGGAAAAGTGGAAACTTGAGCTCTCCTTGAGCTGATGTTATTCTCTCTGATCCTCTAGCAAGATCTGAGCTTCACTAGGAAAAATCTCATCTTGAATTTGTTGAAAAATAAATAATAGTAGAATAATGTAAACTGTAGCAATATTCTTGTCATAAAACTGATTGGCAGTGTTAGATTCAGAAAGCTACATGGTGATTGTGGTTGTGGAAATTTTGTTTTTTCTACCCAGCCAATAGCTCTCATAGATCAG
>VZRH01004766.1:1541775-1553278 GCA_013397555.1 Urocynchramus pylzowi | reverse complement strand
GGTTGTGGAAATTTTGTTTTTTCTCAGGTCATTTATTCACCCAGCCAATAGCTCTCATGTGTAACTCTGTAGGCCAGATTTTTATTTACCCACAATCTTTCCTTTTACTTTAGAGCCTCCTATACCAAGGATATAGCTGGTTCTAGGGCTCCTTTTCAACACCAAAAATTGTGTCAAATGGCTGAGCTCTAAGGGGGCCTTGTGGCCATTTTTAACATTACACGAGTCTTGGATGCAGAGAAGACCTTTTAATGATTTAACTGTGGGCCAGCACTTGTAACCTTCTTCTTGGTATGAAATAAGGCAGTAGAAAAGAAAGTTTTTAAAGAATAAATATGTTATGATAATGGCAGGAGCCATTTTTGAAGCAATCACTTCATGGATGAGGGAAGCACAGCAACTATGCTGCTGTATGTCAGCAAACTGACAGTCAGTAGTAGGAGAATCGATCTTCATATCTAGTTTGTGACATTAAAATGTAGTAATAAAGCTCTAGACAGGTTAATAGCATAACACTGGAGTCATAAATGTGTAAGATTTTCAAGTCATAATGAGCATTCTTAAGATTACATAGAGTGTTGTCAGGATAGAGTTTCTGATACCTGACTCTTCGGTCCTTTGGTGGATGATGAACACCTCTCAACAAATCTCCTTAAATGGAATAAGAGTATGCAGAATGTGATCCCAAATTTAAAGCTGCTGTTTGCTCTCTTCTGTCCTCGTATTGTTAGTTGAGTTTAAATCAATAATTTTTATAAAAGTGTAAAGTCAAGGATAGAAACTTCTGAATAAAATTAATCGATGATGTCTTCCAGGTATTTAATCTTTTACGACAATCTAAAAAGATTCACTTTGGTTTCCAAACCTCACCAAGGATAACATCATTATGATCTCATTTGCAAGCGTTATTATCTGACCTTACTTTTGTAAATTTTTTTGTACTTTCAAAGTAGCTTCTTTTCTATAGACTGTGAATTTGGTGCAATTATATGTAAAACATAGACCTTTGATTTTTCTATTGATCTTTGGGCATAAAGATCACAAATTTCCCGTAAATCAGTATAAATGACAAGTCACTAGTAAGTATTTCCCTGAATGTGAATGTCTTCAAGTTAAGAACAGTAGAAAAGTGTTCTTATGTTAAATTAAATGTTTCAATAAATATCAATAATCCAATTATATTAACATTGTAAGTAAAGCCATTAAAATAATCTTTCTTTTCAAATAAGGTGTTTTATTAACTTCTTAAATACCTCTTATAAAATGAGGCTGTATCTATTTACATGAAATAGTTGGAAGAGGGATCTGACTATGTGCTCTTATGTAAAGATTTCAAAATTTACCCGATATCTTCTTATTCAGTTAATTTTAAATAATCTCTCATCTTATATGAGTAATGAGTTCATACCAAAAGCTTCATTTTAAAACATTTCAGAATCCAAACAAGATTTTTGTTCTTGTAACACTGACAGTTTTCTTATTAGTCTTGAGGAAATAAACGTAGAGATACTGACTCCTGGAGTGGCAGCAGTTTCCATGCTAAGCAGTTTCCATGCTAATAACTCGGCATAGAGTTTGATCTTGCATATTTTCATGTGAAAAGAATGGTAACTCTGGCAAAGCTCATGGTAATACAAACCTCTTTTGATATGTGTAAAGTGTAGGACATGATCCCATGAGAGGCACAGCAGGCAATGACACAACAAATCCTTGTCTTAGCAGAAGGCTTTGTCAGCAAAAGGCTCCAATGCACCATGCTCTAGATATGGAAGGCACACAGTTTTTGCTACGGCCAGGATTAAGCACAGAAAACAGTGCCCCTCTAGGAGGTTGCCTCTGATAAAATATATCAATCAAACCAGGAGTTTTTCCCTCCTTGTAAGAAAATACTGTATTTCTACCAGTTACTTTTTTGCTTTATACAGGAGATTCCAGGAAATATTTGTTTTAGAGATCATTCCGATCGTCTCTAGACTTAAGACCTATCATTAAAGATGGATTTTTTTTCAAAATGTCTAATTTAATGGCCACTATGAAGTTCCTTCAAGATTTTCAGAAAATCATTTGCTCTTCTGTTATCATTCTTATCTTTCTTTCTTAAGTGAGAATTCACTGCATTTATTCTTATGTTTCCAATGAGTAGTAATTTTGAGTATAAGCAATTACACTCCAGTTTGTCATTGACTGCAATACATATAGGAAGATAATCTGTCCTTACTCTAGCACAGTTCTGATCAGCCTTTTCTTCATCATCTTTCTCAGTACTAGGTATAAAAAAAGTATTCTGATTAACACCCCTCCCCCAAATATAAGAGAAAAAATATGTTTTTTCTTATTATGTAAGTTTCTTAGAAACATTTTATATTTTATATTTGAAGAAATTGTTTCTGGCTATATTTTTCTGTTCATCATAGATATCTCTCTCTTAGCTTTACTAAGCATTGCTGTCAATAATACTTTTTTCAAAGGAGATCAACAGACAAATGACCTGACAGTGTCAAATCTATAAAAAATACAGATGTAATAATTTTCATACAAGTTTTTAAACAAAATTTTAGGATCCATACAGAATTGATATATTTGATTTTCTTCAGTTTTGCTTTAGTTTTGAAGGGTCTTGGGTTAGAAAATAATAAGATAATTTTCTTTTTGTCTCTAGCTGCTCCTAGACAATGCATTGAACTACACTTTGATGAAAAATATTCCATAGAGCCTTCTTGGGAGTGTAAATTTGACCACATAGAAGTACGAGATGGACCTTTTGGCTTTTCCCCAATCCTTGGACGTTTCTGTGGACAGCAAAATCCACCTATGATAAAATCCAGTGGCAGATTCCTGTGGATTAAATTTTTTGCTGATGCTGAACTGGAATCTATTGGGTTTTCTGCTCGGTATAATTTTACACCTGGTAAGTACAAGCCATCACATTTTAAATAGAAAAAGCTTATCATTGTAACTTTTCTAATGATGTATAATCTTCCTATTAAATAATATCTTTAGCTGGGACTTAGTTTATTGTCAAGGAAGGTATTAATAGATAGAAAATTGATAAAAGTCAAATGCAAAAATATTTTTGCATAACAAGTAAGGCTTATTCAAGGGAAAGATTTTCAGATTCTGCAGTTTTTAAAAGTATTATTTTCAAGTGAATGCTATTACAGAAAGTCATTCAAAATGTTTCATGGGAAGTTTAGTGTTTTATGCTTGGCTGTTACACTGAACAGCTTTTATTTCAAAAAGATCATTGATAAAGTATTCTAATAAAAAAATGTAATTATCTCAGAAAATTCCATCATTGCTTTTCCACTTCACCAATCATTTCCCCAGCTGAGAAGTGGAATAGTTCTCCTTCCTCAATAAAGCAAACTATTACAAGTATTACTGGAGGATGTGTGAGGTTCAAATAGTAACATGTATTAAATATTTTTCTTAAAAGGCTGTAAATCTTAATTGCAATTGTACAATTATTCCTTGTCACTGTTTAATTCATTAAAGTAAAACGAAATTCATAGTCATACTTTCCATTAATTCTCCTGCTCCCCCACTTATCAACAAAAGATTGCTGATTTTGAATTTGTTCTTTGGCTGCAGCTCCACTATACTGCACTGCAACTGCACTGCTGGATGTGACGTCGTTCTGTGACTTCTTATGTATTGAGTGATGAGTCATGCTTTAGTATAGCTGACTCTAAAGCACTGCAATTATTATGCAATTTTGTCAATTATGTTACTATTTTTTCGGCTAAATTGTTGTATTAGGTTGAACAATATTCTCTAGAATACTGTCTAAAATTAGCAGACCCAGAATTCTTCCTTAGTTATTCCAGTAGCATCATAGAAGATAGCAGGTCTACAGGCTCTGTGTTGTTCTTCTTTCTGGTTTTCTTTCATTAATTTAAGGAAAATACTCATAAAACTAACCAGCATAGTAAAATTTTCTTTCAAGTCCATGATACTGTTTTTCAGTGGGTAAATATATTTTGAAGGTTCAAATAGAAAAAAGAAGAGAGAATTTCTGTAGCAAATTATCTGATAGCCAGGTGTATGTATCTGTTGTAAATTCAAAGACAATAGACAAAATTTTGTTATAACTATGCATATCCACTCTGGAAAGAGAGTTAAATTCTTATCTCTCATTTAGCATGGGTCTGTGGGCTTTTGCCATTTCCTCTCCCTGTGCCATAAGTCCTTTGCTTTAGATTTCTTTACCCTTTCTTTTTTTCCAAATTATGGTTGAAAAGATATTAATAGCAAAATCTGCAACTTAGTCTGTTTAAAAACTCTCCAGTAAAAGACAATTTCATGGATCATGTTTCATCCTCATCTACTTTTCTACTGATGTAAGGAGAATTTCTACGCAAAGATCAATGCTGGTAAATGGTATAGCTGCATAAATTATTCTAGACTTCAGATGGAATAGCTATATCTTCCTTGGTTCTTTTTTTTCTTTCTTTCTTTCCCCTCCATACTTTTCAACAGAAACTCTGCAAGTGGTGGAGAGTTTCTGGAAATATTGGCCAAAATGAGAATATGATTAATCTGACAAGTGCAAAACAGCACTGCTGCCTCCTTGATCACCAATAAGAGGAAGCACTTCACATTTCACATTATTACTTGGACAGTCTTTTGTTCTGCAGACATGGATAAGGCATGACATTTTGAGATCTATTGCCCATAGGTGTGCACTGGGAGGGGTTCTTGACAACTCATGAAACAGAAGGATGGCTTTTGAGATTGTATAAGAGAGTAATACAGAGAGGATTCCACTGCAGAGTATAGCAGAGTAGCATAGAGAGGACTCAAATACAGAAATTATCACCTAAACCACCTAGAACCAGCTTAGGTAATGACAACTTCAACAATTAAATTATGAACAACGGAGAGATCAGAAGAAAATTTTCAGCTAACCTCTCTTTAAAACTTGAAGAAAATGATCAAAAACAAAGACTCGTTTGGAAACTGTTGCTGTCTCAAGCAGCTGAATGCTGAGGGGAGGTGTGGTTTTTGTTGCCACTCCTCTCACTTGCCAAAATCAGGACACTCTTCCTAACTGCAACCTGCAGAGGAAGCTTTGTTCATCCAGAGACAAGTGCAACACTGTTATTTCTTGAGTGTCAGCAAACTTTGAGGGTCCCCACCTACCCCCAACGTGTCTCTCATCTGTCTCTTTTGCATTTGAGATCTTAATGGAGAATAAAGAGATGTGAAGTTAAATGTGTGGGTGAGTGCCAAGATTTAAAAAATAAAAAGTAAATTTGACTAAATTGAAGCTGAAACCATTTATTGTTATTTGAATGCTACCTGGAGAAACAGGGAAAGAAATTATTTACTATGTCTCCAGGGTGTATAAAAACAGACAACTGGATGAAGTTGAAAAAAAATCAGTTAGGGTATCATGAAAAATGCTGAAATGGAGATCTATTAGTCTGTGCAAATGGAAAGAGTCCTACACCTAAGGCATTTTAAATCTAGTTTGGACTAAGTCCTATAAAAAGAAATTATATAGAAAAATCCTAAGGGATAGACTAATAGCTTGCAATTACGACAAGTTTTCTGTTCAATAATTTCTTTGACTCCTTGGTATTGCAGTGGTTGGAAATCCATCCACCAAGGCAAAAGGCCAGTAGGGACTGTGGTTTCAGAAACAAATGTAACTCTTTTGCCATACATTCTTTTCCTTTTAAATAAACCTTTATTCAGAGGTCTTTTCAATACTCTAAAAAGAGAGATCTTGCAGAAGAAGAAACTTCAGCAACAAAATCAGAGCTACACACATAACCAACACAAACACACCCAGAAACTGGTAAAACTACTGAAAGTTTTGCAAAAAGTTTCTTATTAAGAGGATAATTTAGGCTTTCATTTTTTGTCATTCCTTAATTATAGTGTTAAGCAACACATGGATGAATGAAGTTGTATGTACGGTATAACAGACTATTTTCATTGTCAAAACTCTGAGCTAATGGAAAAAGTATTAATCTTTTTCATAATTACAGCTAATATCAGTAATAATCAGATGCATTTTGATGTAAATTCTCAACCATTTTGCATACATGAGAGCTTATAAACAAATGAAAACTTTTTAAATTTTTATATAAATTCTTATGTTATTTTAATGTAAATTTTTATATAAATTAATTTTTTTTAAATTTTATTTTTTATGTTAAAATTCTGATTAACCATTTTCATTTCAAAGTGGAACTATCTGAACCTATTGAACATTCATAATTTTATACAAACTTTTTTGTTGGGTTGCTTCTTTTTAAGGAAATTTGATGTATGAGAGAAGCACATATCAGGCTACAATATTTTCAGGTCCTGCTGGTTCATTTTGATTACAATATTGATTAGCTAGGGAAAAACCCATGACACGAGGATAATTCATCCTTGCTCTTGTTTTGTCATTCTTTGGGCCACTGAAAGGCCTACACCTGAAATTTCATTTCACAGCTCTAGGTTCTTTGACTCAATCTATTACACTCATTTTTTCTAAAAAGTTTCATCTCAAGACTGTCTTCCAAAATGGTGTTGAATCACTGTTTTGTGTAGAAAAATTCAAGTACTACTTCAAATTACTGACAACTCTTCTTTAAAAAGAATCTTTTTTTTTCTTCTTTTTAGTACAGACAAGAATTCAGGCAGAGAGAGGCTGTGTTTATCTGGGCTTTCTTGCTCAGCTAGAATAATCAGATTTCTGTTTATCCTGGTCCCTGATTTTGCAGGACAGTGGCTTAAGATAGCACATCATTACTTTCAGTTCCTTCACTTAGTAGAAGCCATCTGTGTTTTTATTTAGCCTCATTAATATAAACGTCAGTCCGTAATGTTTTCTATTCAACTGCCTGATAATTGAAAATGAAAAAAAGATTTATACTCTTGTGTCCCAAAAAGTGGAATATGAAACACTTTCTAACTGGAGTAACAGTACTTTTACATTCCCATTACAGTGAATGTCAGAGTAATAGAATAATTATGTCATCTATCTTGAGGGAAAAAAATAAAAAACAACCCAAATTGCTCCTCGTTGGGGAATTTGCATATTTTAGAACTCATGAAAAATTTAATGAGAATTTATTAAATTCAATCACAATTCTAAAAAACTTCAATAAAATATTATCAAATCATTTTGCCATCTAATGTCCATCTTCTGCCTTGAATTTGTTTAAGTAAGGGATATTTCCCAGGCATCTGGAATAGATGAAAATCCATGTGAGCTAGGTCACTTACTTGTACTTTTTTTGTTTACTTTTGTTTACTCTTCTGAACCTGTCTGATTACTTCTAATTTAGTATCAGCAATGACAATCACTTTTTAGCAACTTGAAATACAGTTAAGCTTTTTGAGAACCAATGAACAATCCCAGAGCCATTTAACTTAGAACAAGACAATGTTTTTCTTTTGGGATCAGAATTGGTTTGGAAGATGAGAAATTACTCCTTATAACTTCATTTAAACTTTTGAGACTGAACCACGTGATGTCAAAAAAAAACCCAGAAAGTGTGAATCTGTTTTATTTATTGAGATATAACTTCCCAGCACTTCAAATTGCTATAAGCAGCTTCCTGGAGTTATGAATTTTTATTGTGCTCAAACAAGTGCACTTCATAAGAGTCAGGCACTTCATTGCTGTTTACAAGGCATTAGGGCATCTGGTCTTGGGAAAGGGAAGGAATTTCTCTCAAGTAGGATGATGCATTACATTGAAAATCATGATCACAGGTTTCTATTAAATTTCAAGTGTAAAATCATTCCTTATGTGGAGCAAATGAGTATGTAAAAGGTCTCACGGGGTTCTCAGATCCCGTATTATGTCTTGCCATCACATAGCTTTATGTTTCTTTCAACAATACCCAAAAGGCAAATAGAGAACTTCCTAGTTTAGAAATACCTGTATGCTGGGAGTATCATATTACCAACAGAAGGAAGTTGAACACATAAGTCCCTACTCTGTTGAACTTTGATGTAAAAACAAGAGCAAGAGAAATATAAGGTAGAGTTTTAAGTATTTTTAGCACTGGAGTAAAGAAAAATGACAACTTAACTAGGGACACTTAATGCTTCCCCGGCTAACAGTGCCCCCTGTTCTCTACAAAAATCCCTTTCCTGTATTCATTCCATAATGAGCTGGACATGGACTTCTAGAGAAGGTTTACTAGGATATTCTACAGCAGTACAGGTACAAATAATTCTATTCCACCTCCAAAGGGAAAACTTTTCTTCATTTGTAGGTGACCTCCCAAATAATGGTGATTATGATGTTGCAATGATAAATATTCTTTTCAGAATAGCCTCATTTCTCTGACAAAAACCTCGGTGTTTTTGGAGCACCTGTGAGGAATCTTTAGGAAGCTTAGATGTACATTAAAAATTAGTCCTAGAAAACCAACATTTTTAGAGTAAGCTGCATTTTATAATACTGTTGTTGAATGACATAAACTGTATAAACTATAAATAGTTTATATTATTACTAGTTACAAAACAATTAAATCTAAATCTTAGAAGCAGCAGAGGATTTTCCTTAAATATGGTCTTTTTCTTATCCTCTTTTCCCTAAGGATAAACTTTTGACTTTATGTAAATACTATGCTGAGTTAGCTTAACCTTAGGTCTCATATAAAGTGGCTACCCTTTGCTTTAAACACCTATAAAATGAGGGAATAACCCTGGGCCCTAGAAATTTGTTTTCCCTGCTAATTCTTGAGTTCTCTGTAACATTTGTGAAGCACTTGGAAATGGCAAATCAGGGAGGATTATATGGAATTTGTGCTGAAAAGAAAGCCTGGGTAGTTGTCTTCCACAAGTGTTTAAAACCAACTTATTTACAATGAAAATTTTCATTACCCACATTCAGAACAGCAGCTCCAAAGCCTGTTGTTGTGTTACTTGGTAGTTCCCTTTCAAACATTACAGCACTTATTTCTTCAGGGGAAAAATTGGAACCTTCTTGTCTCATATGTAATGAATAAGGAGCTTTTGGTTACTCTTCAAAGGTTTTCCAAGTTATCTGATTTTCTCATCTGGCAGATTTTTCTAATAGCTCATATTGGGATGCAGTCCTGAGTGGTTGTATTGTGTTCTCCTCCTGACAATGCTGTTGTCTGTAATAGTTTCTCTTAGTGGCCTTGGAAATGTGGATATCTGGAGAGATTCTGCCGACATTGAAGCAATTCTTTTTCTTCACTAATACTTTTCTTAATGTGTTCAATTTTCATCTTTATGCATTGTATCTACAGGTTTATAAGGTATTACTGGTATAGCCAATAAATCTTAGAAATCACCCCAGTGCTTCTGTCTAATCAGTCTGAGTGCGCCCTATTTTCTGTTGGGGCGAAAAAAACTATTTTTTAGTATAGCCATTCAGTTGTGACAGGTTTGATTCTTTAGCTGTCAGTATATATTGGGCAAAACCCATGTTTATATAATTTATTTTCAGTCATCTTTTTGCATAAATTCAAGTAACTGTGATTGTAGATTGTTCTAGTTATTGACTAATTTATTTAATGAAGCATTTCTCAATTCTAGCAGCAATAACTAGTGATTGTTATTGAGGTATTTACCTTTCCTTAACAGATTTTTTACTGCTTGTATAGTGCTTCTAGCTAATTCTCCTTAAAGAAATATTCACAAACTGTTAGAAGTCACTCAGTTCCCTGTGACTAATAAACAGGCTTATTGCCCCATAATTAGTAACTTTGCAAACTTAAGTCTTTGTAAAACTAAATCATGTTTCTGTTTCTAGAACTGAATATTTTGGCAGTATGCAATGTCTAGTAAATGATGAAATGTGTCAGATAATAAGTAAATCCTCTGTCACCATTTGTTATGTACACTCATCTATTGTCTAGCATGGTTCATTTTCCAAGGACAGTACTTATATTTTTGTGAAGAGGACAATCCAAAGAATCTCTTTTTCCTACCAGTACTGAGGTGAATGTTATTGAATATTATTTGCATATTTGTAGTTCTAGTAGGTGTTTGTTGTCATCTTAATATATCTTTTTCCATACTGATGGCTGAGGCCTATTTTGATTTGCTTACTGTCTTGTTGAGCAATGCAGACTATGTAATACTTTTATTTCAGATATCACACTTGAGCTTCTTTGGTGGTCAGGTCTAAAAATAAGATAGTGCTTTATTTAACTTTGACACAAATTTTGTTTTAAATATTTTGCAACTAAAGTTACCTTATCCATTAGAGCATCTATGCCTTTGATCCATCTCCTCTTTTCCCCTATTATGTGCTAAGACATTGAAGAGCCTGTAATCTTTAGTGTCATACTGCTGTCATAGGGTAGGGAAATATTATCATGTAAAGTCTTTTTAATGTGAGAAACAGATCATACAATGATTTCTGTGAGAAGTAGATGCCATCTCTATGGTTAAATCTGGCCAATATATCTATTGCTAGACACAAAACTCCTGGAAAATCAAGACTTATGAACACCCTGACTTAGTCCAATTTATTTTTTAACTTTTTTTTCACTTTCTTTCTCTCTCTGTACAATAATAGCCTATCTCAAGCTTCTGACAACTTCCTTTCACCATATATACTTTTACCTTATACATACACTGAAGAGATATAAACAAACCTCCTCTCAAAACATTGATTGATGACATCTGTACAACAAGGTGTGATGTCCTAAAAATGATCATGACAAATTGAGGTAGAGAGAAGCTAAATTTTTTTAAATCTTATTTGAAAAGGATTCAATTTTCAATATAGTTGGATTCATGCAAGAGTCACCTGCTCATTGTGGGTGTTGTTTAATATTTGTGAACACTCAGTAGATTAAGCAAGGGTTTTTTTCCTTATACTTTTAATTCACATTAGCTAGAGATATACTTAATCTTTTGTTTGGGAAAATCAACAAGTAATTTTTTTGTTCAATTTATGTTTAATGTGTACATATTTCCAATTTGCACTTTTTTTTTTTTTTTTTTTTTATTGTGACAAATCCAAATGCTAGGTGTCCTGATTTTTTTCTCTGCAAAACCTGTTAATTTCATAAAGGTCCTCAGGACAAATAAAAATAACAGCCACTATAATTTAACACTGTAATCCATCAAAAATCTCTGAAATTACTTTCTGATATGCCCAAGGATAATTCCAAAGAACAGTTGCTTAAGCTTACTATACTCAAATGCTGCACTGACAAGCCACTAAATCTAGTCTCAATTTAGCAAAGAATTTCAGGAAGCCTACATCTAAGCATGTGCCTAAATCCAGGCAATCTCTAGGCTTGGGTTTGTACTTAAAAGCAAGTATGTTTAAAGACTGTCCTCTACCTTTGTATCTAGGGAATGAAGTAAAAATTAAATGTCTGTTAGTTCTGAAGAGCAAAACTACCGTTTCTTCAACTCTTCTAATGAACTAAAACAAGTTGTCTACCTTCACACAAATTATGTGGTAGATCTATATCAATTCAGCATTTCTCCATTTGATCTGTATCAAATTAATATAGCCTTAAATAGGTTCAACTTACTTGTTCAGTTTTTTCTTTTT